>CM034313.1:64080737-64383012 GCA_019925795.1 Dendrobium chrysotoxum
GGAGGAGAGAGAGAGAGAGAGATTAAGCATGCCTGAGCTCCTACCAAAGACCCTAAATCTAGACAATTAACTATGTCAATTTATAACACCTGGAGATGCAAAATTTCTCAAGAGAAAGATTTAGGAACTGAAAGAGAAGATAAAAGTTTTGTCATCTAAGCATCTAATCCACCTGATATTGAACCATCAATTAGGAAAAATTAAAATCTTAGGTCTTCAGTAGTAAATGTAGTACTTCACTCCAGCTGAAGGTTGCTGGTCTTCTTAGCCAAGTTATGCTTGTTGTTATGCATCCAAACTTTGAGAACTCTTCTCTTGACTCCAATCTCATTGCATAACTCCTGCACCACACTCTCCTCTTGCTTCTGTAGCTTCCACCCAACTTTCTCAGCGAAACACAGCATCTTGTCCTTCTGTTCTGTAGTAAACTTTGTTCTGAACCTTTTCTTGACCATGGGAGGAGGAAACCTTCCTTCCATTTCATCAGATTCTGAGGTCTGCATTGAACTAAAAGGTATGATCATTTGGTTATGAGGAGAATGCTTTGATAGGATGAGGCTATTTCCTGTTTGGTTGTACCCAAATGCGTTCCTATGGCTAATGAACTTCCTGCCTTCTTTGAAGTTGAAACACTGTGCACAAGAGGGTGACTGATCTCCATCAATCTCTTTCCTGTGGAAGTTCCTGTGACAATTGCAAGCTGAGCACTTGAGAGCTTCGAGTGTGCCTTCTTCCCCACTTGGCATGAACTCTCCACAGCCATCGGTGGCATTTCCACCAATGGAGGCTGCATGATTCTTGAGGCATTCTCTGTACTTGACAGACATAGTCTTCTTGCTGTTGAATGGAGATGAGGAGGAGAGTGGAGTAGGAGTTTGAAGAGGGAGAGATGGGACATTGGAAGGATGATGGTGGTGGAATGGAAGGGAGTTGTGGCTTTGGCTCTGTATATGGCTTCCACTGCCACCAACATAGTTGCTGCTTATTGGATTGGGATCTCTCCTTCATGCACAGAAAGATCCATTCTCTTCTTCCACCCTCAATCCTTGTGCTGCTTTTGTGTTTTCTTTCGGTTTTTTTTTTTTAATATGAAAACTGTTCTTTAATGAGCTGGAGAGACCAAAAGCAAGAGGAGAGGACTAATAAAATGATAAGAAAGTAGAAAGGAGGGGAGATATCTTGGGATTCCAAATAATAAAAAAAAATTATCAAACTTGTTTACTTGTCTTCCATTTTTTGTTTTAGCTGAAGAGGGAAAGTTGTTGCTCTAAGAAGTAAGAAGCTTTCGAGTAGCTTGAGAAATCAGAGAAGGATTTTTCGCATCGCATGGAGGAATTTTTGGAAGCTTAACACAGACCCTGAGTCTGGAAGCAGAGACATTTCTTACTAATATGATGGGAGGAAGAATACTTCCTTGCCTTTGACTTCTCCTCGCTTTGGAGAGGAGAAGGGGACCTTAAAAGACAGACTATGCTGCAGAAATGGAATGAAGGATCTTACAAAGAGAGAATAGAAGAAAACACCAAATGAGTGTTTCTTCTAAGACTTACAGGTGATGACCCACTCGAGCTTCTATGGGAAAGCTGCCATAATTTCCTCAATCTTGCATTGTTTAGCTTGTAGCGAAGCTTACTGTGAGGAGCAGGGAAGAAGACAGCCAAACGAGAAGGGAGAGAATGAGTTTACAGTAGAAACGAAGAAGCTTTGGCCCAAGCACTGTGGTGTTGAAGAGCTTAAGCTGATGCTTATAGCAGTGAGAGGGTATAAAGGTGCGATTTTGGGGTAGCGTTGGAAGTGATTTTTTTAATAATAATAATAATAATAATAATAATAAAAGAGAAGGGAGCGTTTTAGGAAGCAAGGCTGTGAATCTGTAGTACAAATAAAGCGTGTGGAGTTAACTTTGCTTGCAGTTCGCCAAAAAAATAAAAAAAAATAAAAAAAATAAAAACTTTGCTTGCAGTAGCAGGCATCAATCTTACGCCATATGAAGAAAGTGAGAACTGAGGGTGTCAGAGAGGAGGTTTGCACACTGAGAGAGGTTGAGGGAGCAATGGAGATCGACCCCACACAAGAGAAACATAAGAGAAATTATTCTATGCGGAGGCCAGACGCAGTTTTACATTTGGAGATGAATCAGATGTAGCCACGTCAGCGATATTGAGCCGCGGTACCAAGCGGTACCGAGCAGTATCGAGCCGCGGTAAGTGAAGGGGTGACATGACGCATTCTGATTTGTCTCTGGATGACGTTCGGTGTCCGCACAGAATAATTAATAAAAAAAGAGTTTTATTTTAATTGAAGAGGGAAGAAATAATTAAAAATACCAATAAAAATGGACTCCTAAGGAAGAAAATTCACAGCATACTTTTGGTCGATTCAGTATGAGTGAGTTTTTCTAAGTATTTGTTTGGGACAGTTTTAGTGAGTATAGGTTTTTTTACTGTTTTTAATAAAATTTTATCTTAAAAAATTATTATAAAAAATAATTAAAAAAAACTGTCACAAATAAAGCTCAAATCTAAATTAAATTTTATATTTTTATTCCAGCTAAATTTGAATCTTGTAAAAAATAATTAATTTTGAATACAATATCCTTCCGATAAAATAAATTTTCTTAATTTTATAACATATTATTATTACTTAATAAGTTATTATCGATCTGAATTACCGTATTAAATTTTATTTTAAAAAATGCATTATCGTGTATATATATATAGTGCTAACACGAAGAAATTTGTTCATATAAAAATTTATTTGGACTTTACTTTCAAATGGACCAATCAATTATGGGAGGATAACATTCATTTTTGCTTGGAAAAGAAATTTTAATGTCTTTCTAATCAAGTGCTTATATGGCATTTATTTTTTATGTAGATTTTTTGTAAAGTATGGAGTTTCTCTATATTATATATTGAGTTGATTTTAGTTGAATCATGCTAATTTCAAGTTGGTCATCTTGAAGTTGGAGTGCATCAATTTCAATTTCAAGTCTATTAAAATTTTAGATATTATTGAGTGCTTTTTATTTTTTATTTACTTTTGGATATGATTATGCGCTTTAGGCTTCGTTTGGGACGGACTTTCTTACTGCTTCGTAAAGCAGTTTTCTAGAAAGCTGCTTTACGAAGCTTAAGAAAATAGTCCCAAATAAAAGCTTAAACTTAGTGTGAACGACTGAAACTCATTCTCTCAAGACTGGAGAGAGAAAAATATACCCAAGAGATTATATATGAATCACTCTATGACGAAACAATGCAAAGTCATATATATATATATATATATATATATATATATATATATATATATATATATATAAGAGATTGGAGATTTATAGTAGTTTGATCGAAAGCAATACAATCACTTTTGGGCTAGTTGAGGACAAATAATCATTATTTGAGGAGGTTTGAATACATTTATTAAGCTACTAGATAGTACATAGCTTTTATGAGACAAAAATAGAGAGAAAAGAGGAGAAAAGAAATACAACATGAAGAGATTATACTTAAGAAGAAATTTAAGTGGAGAGAATTACAATAAATGATCAAAGGAGATGAAGAGAGAGCCTATAGCCTTTAAAGGACTTTTACCATTATCTCCAAACTCATGTGTTTTTCATAAATTCTTACATTTATTTGCATAAATCACAAAATGAGCTGATGATGGGGGTATTTATAGAGGATTGATTGCTTTAAAGTTACCACTTATAAAGAAGGCTAATTTATGTTATCAGGAAAGCTAAGGTTGATATTTCTTAGGATATTAATGATAATATAGTGGGTCAACGTACAATAGAGTGTGGAACCACATTTAAAAATAAAACATTGATAGTGTTGATAGTTCTATGACTGGTCCTTCAAATTTGAAAACTTCATGATATATACTTTTAATGTAGCACAATAGTTTGTGAAGAGTCATGATTTTCTTAAATAATTTTACATTCTAGTTGTATGATATGTGTGGATTGTCAACAATACTCTTTAAAGTTAACGAATCATTTGTGAGGTGCTTGAGGTTTGCCAAAGAAAATGCATAACCATGGAGGGATGGATATCCGACAGATACTTTTGAGAGGATTTCCAAGAAGCATATTTAAGATAGTGGCAATCAAATCTGCCATAATTTCGATAACCACACATAAGATGTAGGCTGCATCAAAGATTCAAAAAAAAATTTCGAGGATAACATTTTGAATTTTCTTATCTAATCAAAATGAGGTCTTACGAGTATATTATAAATAGGCCGTTGTAGTCATGAAAGAGCAATCTAAATGACCATTTCATTTTGATGATGGAGGGTATCTTTTAGTAATTTGGTTTATTTGCAAAAAACTTATGATTTGATTGCATGAATTCTGAAAGCACACAAGGCTCTGAAATGACCAATTATACTGTCCATTGTGTAGTTGCTTTTCTTTCTTTGTGGACAATGGGAAGAATATATCCTTAAGCATTGCATTTGCATCTTTGTTTGAATATCCCCTATTGGATAAAAAGTCAGCTATAGTATAATCACAAACGAATTTTAGGACCCATTTTGCTATATATAATTTCACCCATATTTTTTATATTAAAATATGGATAATATATAAAATGAAAAATTAATAAGAGATTTTGAATTTTGAAAAAAAATCTTGTTATAGTATTTATTTACTTTTTTTATAGAAAATAAAAATTTATTATTATAGGATATATTTATATTTATTTAATTTGCATAATTATAATATCATGTATATATATATATATAATTCAAATAACATAGAACTAAAAGTCAAATTTATAAAATAAATATTGACAATAAAGTTCTATTTAAAGTTTTATACTTCAACACGTAATGAACACCAGCATTATTTTCTAATCATTTTACAGGATAAACAGGCAAATTGACCCTGCCTATCTAAATTAAATCATAATATTTTAATTAAAATTATATATATATATATACTTAAATTTATTAATATATAACATTTCAATTTAGTCTTATATTGTAGTAATCTTAAAATAAAATTTAAAATTTTAAAATCCAACAGAATATATTCTTTGATTTTTATGATATTGATGATGATATTAATCTTAATATTCATATTAAAATAAGATTATTATAATTTGCTCGCACTTCTTTTAATGTGACTTTTCCAAGCTGGATTAGAGGGTATCTTTGATCATTAGATCCAAGAATATGTCCCCAATAAAAGAGAAGAACTACAGCACTTTCGAGGAGAATGTTGTGATTGATCAGTCTTCTATATTTACATGGCCCTAACATTTTCTTTTGATAAATATGCTTCTTTTAACTTTTTTTTTTTTGATCTTTTAAATGGCCAGCACTTTATTCTTCCTCATTATCTTCTTCTTTATTCCACTAAGCCAAATTCGAAGAGCCTTTTCTTCCCTTGGAGTTTTTTGCCCGCCTTTGTTTTGTTTCAATCACTTTATCCTGTAATTATCTTTATCGCACACTGATCTTGAAGCTTGAATGATTCCATTTGTCTTGAAGAATTTGAAGGATTAACGTATCAAAGTCATGGAGTTGAGCAGATAATTGTGGCTCTTCTCTTAGTATATTCATCAACATGTGTAGCATGGTGGAGAGAGCTACTTACTTCATGATGTTACCTTGAAGATATGAAGGTAGGGTTGGAAAGATAGAAAGCCTTCTTGAAATGAGTTTCCTTAGCACATGAGCTTGATTTGGATATGGTCACTAGCGAGATTTAGAAGTGTGGTCAAAGCCGAGCTAAGTCAACTCAAATTTGATAGTTCACCACTTTTAATGAAATTTGTTGGAGTTGAGGTGAATGTTTGGGTGATTTTACGCTTGTCCTGGGTCTTAGGTGAATGTTTGGGTGATTTTACGCTTGTCCTGGGTCTTATACGTGCAGATAGATAACATTCTCGTCATTTGCAGAAAATTAATAATTAGAGTTAAACTCATTAAATACAATAAATAACATATTTTACTCGATTTTTTTGGTTGAATTAGCTCAAAATATTTGCTGAGGTGTAAGGAGTCTTTGGCGAATTTTTAGTGCCCAAGTACAATGGATTAAAGACGTGAAGACAATAGATTATGAAATATGAGGACAATTTTGTTATTTATTTGAGTATTCAAGAGAGAAATAGATTGATCACGATGAAAAGAGAAACACAAATTGGAATAAGAAAAAAAGTTTATTCACAAGGAGGAAGGTAGAAATAAAAATTGGAACAAGAAAGTTACTGTATATAATAAATCACATAATCTCTTACAAAAATGATTTAAGTGGTCCCTTTAGATAGATGAACCATATGCCCTTTCATTTTCGCATTCATGCATCAATATTAATGCCCATCATCTAATATATGTTAAAATGTTAAGTCACTTTCTAAATTCATGTACAAAAACTTCTAGAAATATGCATCTAGTGATACTAGCATACTTTATGAATAAACTAAAATTCAATGACTTTTTTTCATTTATAATTTTAACACCTACCACCTATACAAAAGGCTAGAAGTTTCTTCAATTTGATGAATTGCTCCAAATGGAGTGGTTGGAGAAAATGCTAGCAAATTGATCCCTAAATCTCATCTATTCCATGTGAACATCCTTCCATTTTATTTGATTTCTAATCAAATGAAAACAAATATCAATGTAGAACTCTTTCTATCATAATTATATGATCTCTACCACAATCACTATTCAATTAGACTAAAGTTATAACTCAATAGACAAAGGATATAATAAGCCATGACCTATAGTATTTTAATGTAGAGAATGATCCTCTTCACCATCTTGAAATGTGTCTTATTTGTCTCTTTCATATCACTTGACATATTCTAAAAATAAGGACATGATACCATTTTATAAGAAGTTTGAGTATTTTGAGAGAAATTGTTTACTCATAAAGAGAAATAGAGAAATACAAATTTAAAAACGGAAAACTACTTCATTCAAAACTTTGAATGCTCCTACAAAAGGGGTTCAAGATACCCCTTTTTTATGGATACCCTTCAACTTCACATTTAGACGTCAATATTATTTCCCTAATCTAATACATGTAAAAACACCAAGAAGCACTTCCTAAATTCATGTACTAAGACTCCTTGATAACATGTATCAAGAAATGCTAATATAAATTTCATAGGTAAATCAAAGTCAATTGTTATTCTATGGGTTATGAATGGGCATTTGCACCTCTTTAGCTCAAGAGAAATAAACTAGTGAGGAAGGATATACTTTTAAGAGGTGGATTAAATAGTGATAAAACACTATCCTGAGATTTTAATCACTAATAAATATTTATTTTTATAGTTTCAAAGGACTCGTATTGTCATTAACCTCATAGTTTATTATCTTTTTTGTGAGAGAGAGAATGTGATTAATGCTAGTAGTATAGCCTCGCTCAAAATTTTATTACTATAATAGCTCACTTATTGCATAGGTAAGACAATCTACTCTTATGCCTAGAGGGTTTTAGTTGGGGATTGTTGACTCACTCAGCTAGCTAAAATCTCATGATTTTATTACGTACCTGGGTAATTATAAATACTAATCTATTTAGTTAATAGAGATAGCCAACCCAACTTGACTTGAAGATACTTATTGACATCCATGATTTGATTTTTCCAGGAGAACTTCATAAATCGAGAGTGGAAGGTCATTGATTAGCTACTTTTAACCAACTCAGGCTAATTAAGGAATTTATGCTATATTATATATATTAATCAAAACTGTAATCTAATAAAGAACTTACAAATCTTGGTTGTAATGATAATATAATATGTTGTCATAATCAGAATAATCACTTGATTAATAGGCACTTATCACATTTTAACTTGATAAATGGACAAAAAAATATTTAATTTACCTTGCTTAAGGCTTAAGCAAGGTTTAAAATGATTTGAAATGTCACAAGGAATCTATGAATTTTTGAGCTTGGGAGATTTATTTTGCTCAACTTGATTTGGCCATTTAATTTGTCTTATATGATAATCATTTGATTTAAAAGGGTATGACGGTGGAGTGCTTGATTAGGCTTCAAGTTGTTTTGTAATTCCTTTGAGTCTACTATTCTCATATTTTGAGAGTTTTATCTGACGTATAAATAAATTTGGGGCATTGAATTTTGAGTTTATTTTGTTTGAGGGTCTAATGAAAATTCACCATAACATTAAGGTAGTAACACTTTTCCTCATATATTTCACCTTATTCATTTTTTCATTTTTAGAGTTAAGAATGAGTTTTAACCATTTTTGTCTCATTATATATAACATGTATTCCTCAAGCTTGGGCTTGCTTTTTTGGGTTTGGGATCCTTTACTCAATAAGTTTTTTTCTTTTTTTTTTGGAATGTAGCTCTATGATAATTTATCGAGTTTTGGATTCCTCTAAGGATTTGTAACCTTTTTTATATTAACAAGTAAGTCCACTGTAAATTTAAAAAAAAACCATTTATGTCTCATACTAATCAAAGATGTGAAAATGAAATTTTAAAAATATTTTAGCTAAGAGAGCTTATATTCTCCTAAAATAATTGCAAGACTATGAGGTAGTTCCAAGTCAGGGACGCACAAAAAAAAAATCATACAAATATATATTAGATGTGCAAAATATGATATATAGAGCTAAAAGTTCAACTGAGATTGACTATTTATATGAGTCAATATCATTAACTCAAAACTTTTGATGTCAAAAATATACATTTACTAATATATTTAGCTCAACTTATATTCCTAATGATCCACCTCCTAACAACATATTCTACTTCCCAATGATCCACCCCATAATAACATATATTACTTCTTTCTATATAGTATCATGTAAAGTAAATAAAGTATTTATTTTACACAAGAATAGATAAAAAATAATGTAATGTTCCTATTTATAGATAGCCAACTTTTTAATTACAAGGCTTTTAACATAAATAAGGGAATTATAATTTAAAATAAGATATGAGGGCTTAGGTGAAAAAATTCTTATATTATAACTTCACAAAAAAATTTATTTTGTAGATATAGTTATAAAATAATTTTTTTTTTCAAAATTTAAAAACAAAGGTTAAGGCCACTCTTTTGTCCTTCTCTTATTTCACTAATGCAATGCTTTTCTTTATGCCATGATGATTTTATTTGTAGATGAGAGATTTGCTACTTACCTTGATAGCATGTTGCATATGGACCATCAATTCTAAATGAACCTCAAAAGTTCAATTGAAATGCAAAACCACTCATGATATTGGTTTACAAAATGATTAAGCTTAAGAATATTGTGCCCCCTTAATACGCACTTTATCAAATGTAAATCTAATTCAATGTATTGGGGTCAATAGAAAAGAAAAATTAGAGAATTAAGTTTCGCTTGAGATAGTTTTCTTACTGTTTTCTAAAACAGCTTTTTAGTATAAAGATTTCTTGAAAGCAGCAAAAAAATTGTGGCAAAAGCTGTCCCAAACGAGGCCTTAGACAATAACGGGACAAGCATGCAAAGCTAAAAACATTTTAGGATTAATTCAACAGCAAAATTTTGAGCATGATGGATTGAGAATTCATTGGATTATTTTCAGAAGAGCATAATACAAATTTTAATTAATTTATTATATATTGTACTTATCTCAAAATAAATCTGAAATATATTTATCAAAATTTGTTCTTTCAATTGTACCCAAATTATAACAATTTATGTTTAAAAAACCATTTAAATGATTCATTAAATAATTTCTTTGATTCTTTGATGGCTTTGATATGTCATTAAAAAATGCATATGTTCAACACAAATCTCAGTGCATCTTTCATTGCTTAAAACACTATATAGATTTGCAAATTAGAAACTTTTGAATCAATTTAGAGATTATTTGAATTCTATTTTTAACAAATTTATATTTGAAAAACACATCTGACGAGTCAAATCTAATAAGCTCAATATGATATCATTAAGAAGTCAAAAGCTTATATAATATTAAATAATTAAGAGGTGATCATTTTGGACTATTTGATGAAGTGTTTAGGATTTTGCTTAAAATAACTTATATACTTTTTAAAAATCTAATAAAATATCTTCATTCATCACTTAAAAAATGGGAACTCGATCGGCCACAATCCACATCAACGCTGAAGCTTATCATCTTCATTGCCCGTCATCATTATTAACATCGATACATCCCATCTCTCATAAGGCCAATATTGTGTGTCAATGATATACAATATCGGCCTTGTTGCGTCCTGGAGTATTCACGGCGGTAGAGAAATATAAAGCTTAGCGTCTTAGCATTGTACGAAAATCCAGCACACAGTCAGATGAAAGAGAGAGGGTGTAATATTCATACGAGACACAAGAGTTTTTACGTGGAAACCCCTGAAAGGGGGAAAAACCACGGGGCCTGGCCCAGTTTGAATGAATCCACTAATATTTGCAGTTGTTTACAAACGAGGTCCTCCATTTTGGGGAAGGACTTGGCTTGATATCGCCAATATACATCATATAGAGTGCATTACATGGTGTGAATTAATATATACACATTTTCTAGGTCGGCTGATCATAGTTGGCAGACGATAGAGGTCAGAAAGACCATACTTGGCGGGAGATGGAAGTCGGAAAGACCGTAGTTGACAGACGTTGTAGGTCAGGGAGACCGTAGTCTGAGGATAGAGGTTGGGAGGACCTTTGTTGGTCAGGCGACGGAGGTCGGAAGGACCATAGTTGACTGATGTTGCTGGTCATAAAGACCGTAATCAGATGACAGAGGTCGGAAAGACCTTATTTGGTGGGGCGACAGAGGTCAGAAGGACCGTAGTCGGCTGGCATTGGAGGTCAGAATGACCTTAATATGATGTCAGAGGTCAGGAGGACCTGAATTGATAGGGCGACGGAGGTCAGAAGGACCATGGTCGGCTGGCGTTGGAGGTCAGAAGGACCTTAATCTGATGTCAGAGGTCAGGAGGACCTGAATTGGTAGGGCGATGGAGGTTGGAAGGACCGTGGTCGGCTGGCGTTGGAGGTCAGAAGGACCTTAATCTGATGTCAGAGGTCAGGAGGACCTGAATTGGTAGGGCGACGGAGGTCGGAAGGACCGTGGTCGGCTGGCGTTGGAGGTCAGAAGGATCTTAATCTGATGTTAGAGGTCAGGAGGACCTTAGTTGGTGTTCCGATATAACTTTGAACATCAGGTGATGCTTCGGCGAAAGTTCGGACCTCAGGTGGAGGTCCGGCAGGACTCAGGACGTCAGGTGGTGGTCCGGAGAAGAGCAGGGCCTCAGGTGGTGGTCCGGCGAAGTGCAGGACCTCAGGTGGTGGTCCGGCGAAGAGCAGGACCTCAGGTGGTGGTCCGGCGAAGAGTAGGGCCTCAGGTGGTGGTTCGGCGGAACTCCAGCGTCAGGCGGTGGTCCGGCGAAACTCCGGCGGTGGTCGAGGAGGAGCGAGGGGGCAAGAGCTCTCTCTTTTTCTCCTTAGGAATAGGTCTCCCCTTTCATGAGAAATGGGGTCTCTATTTATAGATTTTCGTGAGTGGCATGGCCTGTAAATAGGTGGAAGATCATGGGTAGTTAGGGAGTGGTTTGAATGGATGGCCGATCTTGAATCCCTTGATCATAGACCGTTCGCTGGGCATTTGAAGGTCTTAATGATGTCAGAATTTGGCGATCTTGGGCTCGTTGGATTCGTCTCGTCGAGACGCTCGATTCGAATATAAGCATGTCACATTTGGAATCCGTTTGGTAATCCAAATTATGGTTTGAACTTTCCAACAGCGCTTCAGACCCTTGATTTGGACCCATTTGGGCTCGGATTGGGTTGAATTTGGTGTCGTTGGGTTCGTATTTCCGAGACGCTCAGTTTGACTGTAAGTTTGCTGGAATCGGAGTTCGGATCCCAAAATTAATTTCGGAAGTTTCCAACTTGATTTTGCCTCGAGATTCGTGCCCGATCAAGATAATTTTTTGATGACGTATCAGGCCTTATGAGCGATGTGTGATTTGAGCTGCATCTGACCACAGCGCGGTGCTTTCGGTCGATCCAACTCAAACTCTCAATTATTATAACTTTTCTGACACACAATAATTCTAATATAAAATATTTAATATATCAAATAAATCATAAATAATGAATATTCCATTAAATTCGATCAAAGCAAAAAACCTACACTAGCCACCGCTAATAATGTCAAAGTGTGAAAGCTTGTGCTAGTCTTCTAATGCTGTTAGGCTCATAATTAATGTCATTAAATACAGAATGAAGGGGACTTGTGTAGGAATTCTTATTTATAATCCCTTACAGCAAGCAGATGATGAGAAGATTTTGCAATCAATGTTAGGCGTGTTAGGACCAGTTGTGATCACGAGTTAAAGCATGTAATCTTAATATTCAAAAGTTCTATTGACCCATATTCTCATAATGCAATTAGTAGCCCAATGGTCCCTCTTATGTAGATTCTGAACCCCACTAGATTTAAATTCAAATACTGTGAAGCTTTATTTCTTGCCCTTACATCAAATCCGAACCGGTGCTGGTCTGGGGGACCATATTTTGAACTGATCAATCAAGATCAATTTTTTATAGGAATTTAAAAGAACTGTTTTGTGTGGTTTGAGCTGTATTGGACCACAGCGCGGTGCTTTCGGTCGAGCGTCAAAATAATAAAACGGTCTACTAAACCGGGTTGGAGCGGGGCCGATCAAGGCAAGATGCCAATTGGATCTAGGCTTCGAACATTTGGGGCTATGCCCCAATCTATTATTTTTATAATGTTTAAATAATGAAATCCTATTTCTCTTCTTTAATTTTTCTTTCCCGTTTGTGCTGCACACATCATGGCATTACCAACTCTAAGCCTCCATTATTATCCACCGACTCCTCCATAGGAACTGCACACTACTACAACCATCGATAGCAACCCTTCTCTCATTAAGATGGCCAAAAGCCACATGCCATCACAAGTGAAATTTCTCATGTCAAACATCAAGAACATCATCGCTACTTAGAGCCAAGCAACTTAAACTGCTCAAGCTCTCAAACTTTTTATTTTCATGATAACTGTTTCAGCAGAAAATCTCATTGGCACAATCACTTGTCCACCCTAATATCTCACCGATTATGCTGACGCTATAACACCAAACCAATCCAATACCTGACTACTGATGGACTAAAATTTCGTTTGGAATGGCTTACTTACTGCTTCTTAAAAAAGCTGCTTTAAGAAGCAACAAGAAAACCGTCTAAAACTTAGTTTGTTAGTCTTCTATCACTATTTTTTTTATTTTTATGAAATTTTATGCTAGAAAACTGCTATAAAAAGCAATAAAGAAATTTGTGTCAAACGAATTCTATTCTAACAGCAGCTTTCTACTCCACCATCTCTTACCTTCTCCTTCATTATGTCCTAGGCCTAGATTGTCGCATTGACATTTGAACATCGTTGAGTATTCACGAACCTTTCTCATATTCTCCCATTGAAAAACACTCTTCGCAATATCTCAATGGGAAACTTCACCATGATTGAGTTGCTCTCCGACATCAAGTCCAAAATAGACATCATCGCCATCATCAACCTCCCCCCGGCCTTGACCCAGAATATACACTTTAAACGGTCACGCCTCCTCCAATGAGGCCTTCAAAATGGTAATCCAAGCTAATCTGGAGCTCATAAGTCTGGACTTCTACTCACTTCTCTGTAGTGAAGAAACCAACCAAGCCACGAATACTACTAGTGAATTAGAAACTCTCCAACTCGCTACTTCTCCAAACACTCTGGTGGTCATCGAGTCTGCTGTCGAGGTCCATCAACTAACAACATGAGTTATTTCAGAACACATCCTCACTCAGGCCGTAGCTCCCCACTCATTTCCATGGGAGGGAGGTCGAACCGCCTCTACACTCACCACCACCTACCAATATTTGGTATATATATATAGAGAGAGAGAGAGAGAGAGAGAGAGAGAGAGAGAGAGAGAGAGAGAGAGAGAGAGGATCTAAAATTTGATAGTATGGATGGATAGTTTATAGTGAACACTGTTAGCATTCCTCTTTAATATCCAAGAGTTTGCAGTTCTCCACAATATCCGAAAGCAGTTCTCCACATTCTAAAGCTGCCAAGTACAGTCTGCATGCAGTTCAATCACCAGCATTGACCCTCAATATATAGTCTGATTTATCGAAGTTATCCAGATAGCAAGTCTCTTGCTTATTGTAACCATGTCTTACCTTCATACCAATGTAAAAGAATTCACCGTAACACACATTAGTAATGAAATGAAATAAATTCTTCCTCCTTTCATCTCTTTAGTTTTCCTTTTCCGTCTGTGGCATAAATCTAAGTTTTTATTTGGGACATCTTTCTTCCATTTTTGTAAAGCAATTTTTTAACACAAAATTTTTCGTTTAAAAAAATTATGTACAAATTATTTTTAAAAAGTAATAAAAAAACTGCCTCAAATGAAGCCTAAAAAAAGTGTAAAAATACTTAAAGTTCCAACACATTTTGTTTGCTTAATTGTTGTTCTTGCTCAAGTTAAACATGCCAAGTTGTTTGAATTTGAAGAAGATAACCAAGTTTATGAAAAAAAGAACTTCTTTGGCTATGTTTGATCCAAAAAAAAAAAAAAAACAGTTATTTATATAAATAAACATAAAATTATGAGCAATATATGCTTTATATTTTGCAACGCTTATGAAAGCTATTACTATGAAATCACAATTTTCTTAAACAATCAAAGTCATCAATAATAAAAAAAATTGATGTAATTAATGATCATCAATTGGGATTATGATCATACTAGGGGTGTCAAAACGGTTTGACGGGTCGGATTCGGGTCGAACCCGAGTTGACTCGGGTCTAAACGGGTCAACCTGAACCAGACCAGCGGGTCAGGATTTCCTACCCGGACTCGACCCGCATGGTTACCCCCATTGACCTGACCCGACCCGTAAACCTGTTTGATTCAAAAAAGGCGAGTGTGATTGCGTTGTTGGCGACGATGGTCAGCGGGCGCGCGCTGGCGACTGCGAAGTCCAGTTCGAACACATGAGCGACGGCGAGCCGTGCGGCAGTGCCGGCGGAGTGAACTTCAGATAGGTGAGCAATGGGAGCGGGTCGTGCGTAAGAATGATTCAACCTGGGTGCGGGCCACCTGGCTATGCCGGTGGAGTCCCACTTTGGACAGGTGAGCGACGACAAAGTCCATCCAGCTCGGACACGTGAGCACGGTTCATGCTGCCTCACGGAGAGGCAACGACGTGAGCGACTGAGCTAGTTTCCGGGTCAACCGGGGTTGAGTTTGGTTTTCCGAGTCAACCCAAACCCTACCCGATTTTATAAACGGGTCAGGAAACGGAACCCGAACCCGACTTGTTTGCTAAACGGGTTGACCCCGAACCCAAAATTTTTTGGGTCGTGTCTGGGCCAGGTTTCGGGTCGGGTCAATTTTTGACACCCGGAGATCATAGATCCTTTTGATATTAAATAAACCACATGAGAATAATATTTTTAATTTAATGAAGGAATTTAATAGATAGTTTAGGATGTTTTAAGTTAAAAAATAATCTTTTTAAGATTGATTTACAATATTCTAAGTTAAATTTAATTAATACCGAGATAATCTTAGGTCGTTGATTAATCTAAGTAGTAGTTAAAAAATTACATTTAAATTTAATTAGATGATAACAAAAATACTGTCCAAATAAAAGTATATATTTATCTTTCTTATTATTTAATTGATCCATTTACGGAAGTGGATACTCTTAACGATTGCCTATGTAGATTTTTTAAACAGCGTTGTAGACAAAAATTATGTACCTCAAATTAATGATGATCATATCAATGAAAAAAAAAATTTATAAGAAGGGTACCAAAAAAATTATGCATATTTAAAAATATGATTAAAAAAATTAGCTTTTAATTAAATATCTTAGTCATATCATCCATAATTACTAATATGATTAAAAATAAAATAACTTTTAATTAAATTTTCTTAAAAAAATAATTATAATAAGTTCTTTAATGATATTTTTTAGATATTTATGCCCAAAGCGAAAAATTCTTGTAGTAACTATTAATCTTTTTTCTTAATTTCTTTTTGATTGATTAATCGTTAAATACATTTAATTGGGCTATTTATTGTGTTTCTGATCTGGTGTTTTGGTTAGTTTGTGGCCTCTCTTGATTTTTGCAAGTTCCTCTTGGTGGTTCCTGATTACTCTTAATTCCTATTCAAGTTTGAGCTTATTTTTAGGTTTGGCTTCTTGCCTATCTTATTTTTTATTTTTTATGTATTTTAATTTGGAAACCTATGCTCTATAGGAGAGATCATTCTGAACGCGTCCAAAGGTCAATTCGAATGCGCCATGTCACCTAATGCACTGTGCATTACATGATGTGGCGCGTCCGGATTGGCCTCCGGACGCATTCGGATACCGCACGTAATAGTTTTTTGCTCTACAGGGTTTCTTTCTCTTTTAATTGTAGCTTTAAGCGCATTAGTGAACTGTGATTTCTTTTAAGGACCTTGTAATTTTTATTTTGATGATATAAATTTTGCGCCCATAAATAAGCTTTACCAAATAAATAAATATAAAAAAATAAAAAAAAACCCGTTAAATACATTTAAGAATTCTTTCTACTGTAGACATGGACAAGTGCAAATCAACATAAATGCAATTTTTTATTTTTTATACTTTCGCAACTTTTTTTTAAATGATTCATAATATATTTTTATTTATTATTTTATTTTGTGCAAATTCAAACAATAAACTCACATATCTCGACTCTCGAATCGAAGGCCTAAGCTTTCAACAAATAAACTAAAATAGGCTAAATTTCTCGAATAATCTTACTCAATTTTCATTTCTAGGACATGAAAAATTTACCTTAAATAACAATGTAGTTCGTATAAATTTTCTTGATGCTTTGAGAATTTGAATTAAATTACATGCAGATATCTAATTTATTTTTTATTAGGATGAGATTATTTTTATGGCACATATTCTTAGCTTCACATATCCTGTGGTATTTCTTAGCACAATAAGCATTAATAGAAAAATATAAATAAATTGTTAGAAAATTAAGCTAAACTATTAAACATTCATATATGCAATTATTATAGAAAAATATTATGAATGTATAATAGTGTATTTATATTATCTAATAATTTAATTTTATTTATTTAAAAAATTAATTATATAATTTATTAATTTAATTATATTAAGAGATAATATGTGATATATATATATATAATAGTCCTATTTTGATATAAAATATATCATGATATTCTGATATAATTTTTGTCTTAAAATTGTTGAGATGTTTTTTTATAAATATATTTATAATTTCATTTATTTTTAATATACTAATAGGTTTTTCAATACATTGGTAATTTTTATTAAGATATGAATATTACACTCATATCTAGGGGTGTAAACAAGAAGTCGAGCTCATGTCAGCCCTTGCATGAGCTTGAACTTGATTAATTAATTGAGTCAAGCTCGAGCACAAGCTATATTTTTCTGTGAGTTAGAAATAATAAAGAATCACTTAATATAAACATCGCAACGGCTAGCTTGTGCTCTGGCGAACTCCCGTGCGATTTTGGCTTCCACTGTTCATCCAAGCGATTTCCTCTGTAGCTTTTGTTTTATCTTCAGATCCCGACATTGTTAAGTTTATTTCTTCCGTTTCCTGGCCGTTGGCCCTAGGTCGTGCTCCCCTCCTTATGGAGGCGAGTCCGTCCCCTGCTGTTCCGGAAGTTGCTACTCATGGTGCTTGGGGTTTGCCTCCTCCGGCTCCAATACTTTCGTCCAAAGGTTTGCTTAATAACGGTGTTTCTGTTTCGGCATCGCGATCTTTTCGTGATGTTCTTGCTGGCTCTTCAGGTTTGGAGAAACCTACCTTTTCCTTTACCAAATCTATGGTTAGAGGCGTTCCTGCGATCTTAATGTCTGATGATGATATTCTTAAGCTTGCTAGTCCCTATCAATATACGCTTGTTGGCAAATTTTCTGTTCCGGATTTTTGTTTGCATTGTAAAATTCATGGTCATTCTATTAATGATTGTTATGTTGCTCATCCTCAACTCCGAAAAATTAATTTGCCGTCTAAAGAGGGGGTTGGCCCTAGCAACGCTGAAATTGTTTCTGATGGTGGGCAGGATCCTAACAACGCTAAGACTTTGGAAACCTGTGAAGATGACATAGAGAAGGAGAAGGAGACCTTAGATCCACCCGTTAGAAGTGATGGTATACAGAGGAACATAGGTGAGGAAGTGGATACTTTTCCTGGTAATGATGAGGTTAGAATGCCTTTAGGTATAGGGGAAAATAGGGAAATTGGAGAAAACTTAACTAGCCTGGATCCGGTGCTCACTCAAGGTGTTGATGTGATTTGGAAGGTCCATACTATTAACCATCAAAATTCTCCTATCGATATTGCTAATGAAGTGAATGAGAAGGTTTGTGATAACAATTCTGGCATCAATGTAGAAATTGTTCTAGAAAATGAGAATGAGGAAAACAATTATGTGGATTTCGAAGAAGGGGAAGTTGGACCTTTTCCTCCTCTCTCTCCAGCGGGCTATCTCAAGGTTTCCAACAATCTCTCTATGTCATCTTCTTTAATGAAAGCTAATATTATTGAAGGAGACTTTTCTGTTGTTTCTAAAAAGAAAGGTAAGAAAAAAATTCAAACGCCTCCTACCACTTCTAGGATCACTAGAGCCTCTAATCTATCTTCTAATGGTTAATGCTATTGTGTGGAATATTAGGGGTGTGGGAGGCTCTCTATCTAAAGATAGAGTTAAGAATTTATGCAGGATTCATGGTGTTTCTTGTCTGGTTTTACTTGAACCTTTGATTTATGTTGATAAGTTGGTTTCTGTTCGTACCAGATTGGGATTTGATAATTCCTTTGCTAACTGTACCAATAAAATTTGAATTTTTTTGGAATCATTTTATTAATTTAAATGTTATTGCGGATTTGCCTCAGGTGGTTCACACTAATATTCTTGTTAATCAGACGTCTTGCTATGCTTCTTTTGTTTATGCTTCTTATTTTAGGATTGGTAGGAAGGATCTTTGGGAGCAAATGACTAATTTCTCCTCTTCTATTTCTCAGCCCTGGCTTGTTGGTGGAGACTTTAATTGTATTACTAATGCTGATGAGAGAGTTGGTGGTAAATCGCCTAATTTTCATGCTATGAGTGAGTTCAATGATATGATTATGAATAGAAACTTGCATGACATTGGTTTTACTGGGAACAATTTCACCTGGAATAAGGGTAACATGTGGCAAAGATTAGATCACATTTTATTTAATAACTATTGGATTTCTTCTCAGCCGTCCACTTATGTTGAGCATCTTACTCGTACTTTATCTGATCACTCCCCTCTTCTTTTAAGTATTAATAACTCCAATTTTAATAAAGTGCAACCCTTTAGATTTCAAAACATGTGGCTCATTCATGAGAATTTTATGGCTTCTGTGCAGAGCAACTGGGAAGCTCCCTTATTTCTGTCTGATAATGTTTATGGTATGGTCAGACTTTGGCTCAAACTTAAAAGGCTTAAGCAAAAACTTTCTTGGTGGAACAAATGTGTTTTTAAGAATATTTTTACTAATATTTTAAATCCTTTCTTTAATAAACTTATTGCTAAAATCCTTTCGGGCAGGCTTGCTTTATTGCTTCACAAAATTATTTCTTTGGAGCAAACGGGATTTGTGAAAGGTAGGTCTATATTCAATAATGTTTTACTTGCTCAAGAATTAGTTCATGATCTTAATGCTAAAATCACTGGTGGTAATATCATTTACAAAATTGATATTACCAAAGCTTACGACAATTTTAATTGGGAATTTCTCTATACTATTTTAAGACTTTTTGATTTTAATATGCAAGTTATTAACCTGATTAAGAATAGTATTGAGTTTTGTTATTTCTCTGTTATCATTAATGGTCAATCCCATGGCTTTTTCAAATCTACTCATGGTATTAGGTAAGGAGATCCTCTTTCTCCTGCTCTTTTCATTATTGCTGTGAAATTTTTATCTCGTGGTATTAACCAATTGTTTAGGAATCATCCTTCATTATACTTTAAAACTCGTGGTGGGTTTCCCATCACCCATTTGAGCTTTGCGGATGACTTCATTGTTTTTTCCAATGGTTCCATTAAAATGATGCACATTCTTTTCAAATTTCTCACCTCTTTTCAAAATGCTAGTGGCTTAATCATCAATGCCTCTAAAAGTTATTTTATACCTGCTAAGTCTATGTCCTCTTCTCGGATCAGTACCATTGAAGAAATTTTTAGGTTAAAAAGGAGGCTCCTTCCTTTAAAATACTTAGGATCTCCTCTCTATATTGGGAAGAAAAGGTCCCAATTATTTGATGGTATTTTTTCTACTATCCATAAGAAACTCTCCTCTTGGGCCTTTAATTTTCTTTCGTATGGTGGTAGGTTTGTCCTTATTAAGCATGTGCTTTGTTCTATACCGATATATTTACTCCATAGCTATGTTCCATACCGATATATTTACTCCATACTCTTTGTCCATCGTCTACTGTTTGCTCTAGATTGGAGATTTTATTTAATAAATTTTTGTGGGGATCTAAGGGTGGCAACCACACCATTATTTAGGGGTCCTGGAGCAATTGTTCTGGTTCCATGGATGAGGGTAGATTAGGCTTGAAGATGTTTGCGGATATGGTTTCCACCTTTAGCCATAAAATGTGGTTCAATTTTAGAGCTCAGAAAAATCTTTGGGCTAGATTTATGACATCTAAGTACTGTGCTGGGAAACATCCTTTAAATTGTTACTTTAGATAAGGTGAATCCTCTAATTGGAAAAGGCTTTGCAATATCAAATGGGAAGCGGAGGATTTTATTCAATGGGGGTTGGGGGTTGGGGGCTGGGAATATTTTTTCTGGCAAGATAAGTGGCTTGGTAACTTCTCTATTGACAATCTCTTATATACTCACTCTATTTCCACTTACAAAGTTAAAGATTTTATTCTTAATGAGAGATGGAGCATTTCTTTACTTGCCTACTTTGTGCCCAATACTATTATTAAGTTAATCATTAATATTTCGATTCATTTGGAGGAAGAGGACTGTATAATGTTTAACTGTTCTAATGACGGTAAATTCAACACCAAGCAAGTCTGGCATTCTATTAGACATACTTTACCTAAAAATAAACTGTATTTGGCTTACTGGCATGCTAGTATTCCCCCTACCTACTCCTTCCTTATGTGGAGGATTTTACATGAGTATATCCCTTTGGATTCCAATTTATTGAAGAAAGGTTTTTATATTGTCTCTAAGTGCCAATGTTGCTTTCACATTGAAAATTTAGTTCATGTTTTTGTTCAAGGCCCTATTGCCATGAGAGTTTGGTTTTATTTTGATAAGATGTTCAATGTGCTGTCTACTTCTAGATATAACTCTATTTTTAATCTTTTGAAAGATTGGTTTCTTCCCATTAAGGGGCACATTAGGAACATTCTCCCTGTTCTTATTTGTTGGTTTTTGTGGAATGGTAAGAATGCCTCCAAACATGACAATATCAAGATGGATGCTTCGAGTGTGATTGGTAAAATCAAGAATAAAATTTCTCAACTTTATAATGCCAAATTAATTACTGCTGCCTCCTTTAAAGGTTTTCTTCATGTGTCCAATGAATTTGGCTTGGATTTTAATACTTCTAACACTCATGAGAATGCTAGGATTATTTTTTGGAATAAACCTGTGGAAGGTTGGGTTAAACTCAACACGGATGGGTCCTTGAATTCTACTAAGGCTGGCTGTGGTGGTTTGATTAGGGATTCTAATGGGTGGCTGGTCTTGACTTTTGCGGGTCCCTCCAAGGCCACTACTGCCATCCATGCTGAGATTGAGGGTCTTCTTTTTGGGATTCAGCTCTGTTTATCTCTTGGTATCTCTAAGGTTTGGATTGAGGTTGATGCTTTAATTCCGATTCAATATATTAATAATAACACCTCCTCCAATCCTGCTTATTTTTATATGTTAAGAGACATTAGACATTTGCTCTCTCGCATTACCTACAATATGTCTCATATTTTGAGAGAGGGAAATGCTGCTGCTGACTCTTTGGCTAAAAGTGGTTGTAATTTGATTGATTTTGTTGAGTATAACAAGTTTACTCTCCCCAAGATGATCCAAGGTTTGGTGAGACTTGATCGGTTGGGTCTTCCCTATATTCGTTGTAATTAATTTCCGCCTGCTGGGGTTCTGTCTGCTGGAGTTGATTTCCGTGGTGGTTTTACCTTTTACTTTCTTCTATTTTTCTGGGCCATTGTTGCTTGTTTTCTGGAGGTGTTTTGGATCCCTGATGCTGGTTGTTACGGTTCTATTGGTGTTGGTTATTAAGCCTTTTGATAATCAACCTGCTGTTGCTGTTTGAGGCCTTCGGTTTCTTTGATCTTCTGTTTTGATGGTTGTTTCCTTCTTTCTGCTGGTCTCTGCTCTTTCCGTCGTTTCTGCTTGGGTGCCTGGGCTGTGGTGCTCTTCGTGTAACTCTTTGCTGAGCTCTCTTATAATTTTTACTGGTGTGGCTGATATTTTTTGCTGCAGGCATCATCTCCTCGGCTTTGTCTGGATGCCCATTTATTGCCTAATCCTTGTCACCTTTTGGATGCAGTCAAGGCTTGAGAACTATCTTGGGAGGTAACATATTTATTGTGATAATATTTACAGCTTTCTTTATTTATTTTGGCTTTTAACTTTATTGTTTACCATCCGTTATTACTTTTTTAGGATCTTCTTGCTTTTAATCCTTTTTTACAGTATCCTTGCAAGCCTGTTTTCAGGTTTTTGGAGACTTGGTCTCATTTTGTGCAGGGTGCGGATTAAGCCGGGGAGCTGGGTTGACAATGCTGATGGTGATCTCCCTATTTTTGTTTTTCTTAGAATGTTATTAGGTAGGCTTGTACTTGTGCTTAGTAGGGAACTCCGGCTCCTAGGTTTTTCTTTAATTTTGTCTGTAGCTCTTTTGAGCAGTAGTGGGCTGGAGGTCCCTTTAAGGACCTTGTACTCCTTTTTTGATATTAACACGTAGGCCCAACAGAGGGTTCCCCCCGCCCCCCCCCCCCCCCCCCCCCCCCCCCCCCCCCCCAAAAAAAAATCACTTAATATAATAAATCGAGATATATATTTTTATAGCTTTGTACTTAAAATCCAGAATGTTAGCATATTTCAAGTGCATTTTATATTATTTATAAAATAAATGAACCAGCTCGCGAGCTAAAGAGTCGATTTAGTTGTGGCGCCTCCAGAATCAATATATAGTTCTACCTGTTATGATCAAGCGTAAGTTGTGGTAACCCACTAAATTTTTTATTTTTAAACCCTTAATTTGTATGTGTTTGAAATATTTTGTATGCATATGAAGGTTTGTATGTGTTTTGAAGTAGGTCCTGAGCGTCTATTTACATGCTTTCAAAATCTGAATTGTCCCCTTGGGGCGCTGCAGAGTTGGGTTGGTGGTGCTTTGGTGCTAGTGCTCTCGAAAAAAATTGGAAATTAATTCAGCGCGGTGGCACTACAGTGCTGTGGACTCTCTAAGGTGGCGTTGTGGCTAGCATCGTGTGGTGCCGTGGCGCTAGGTTGAATTTTAATATTTAAAATATCCAAATCTACTATTCCATTCATTTGATTCGTTTTGGTTGCCTACGCTAGAGAGAGAGTGTGTGTGGGTTTTTTAGCGAGAGAAAGTTTGTTTAGGGCTACTTCGGGTCATTTTCAGCTGGTGATCTAATTCAGAAAGTTGATTGGGTCGAGATAGTTAAATAATTCAAAGTTTTTGAGATTTTTCTGATCGAATTTAAAATTTAGTTTACAAAAAATATGGCTTTCTCAAGTTTTGATAAATTTTTTTTCATATAACTTTTGATATGTCGTCGGTATTATTATTTTAATAATTTTGATATTAATTTATTCGAGATTTTCTACAAATTATTTTAAAAAGTTGTGATTTTTATTAATTCAGAAACTTGTTTCGACTCCTAAAAATATATAACATGTTAGTTCAGATAAAGCTCCAAAATGCTGCTATTCACAATCTCTAGTAATGTGGTAGAATTATGAAGGCAAATTGTAAAACACCGGGTGGAAAATTATTTTTACAGCAGTTAGAATTTTTTTTTGTAAAATTATACAATAACAGTGTAATCACTTCAATAGTATAAAATATGCTTTATTTTCAATACCTATGTTCAAAATATTTAAATTATGTGAAAAGAAGGAATTCTGTTGGAGGCAAGAAGGGATTTTATTGGTGGAGAGAAGGATTCTATTATTTGTTATATGTGTTGAAAATTCTGAAGCCCAAAGGTTATTTTGATATTTACTAATTAAGAAGGTATTCTATTGGCAATGAGAAATGATTCTATTATTTATTATGTATTGGAAGTTGGGACCTGATCATTGGCTTTTTTTATATTTGTTATGAGGTGTTTATTTATTTTTTAATCAGTTTCAGTACAGTTGCAATAGTTTATTTAAATGTTTATATCAATTCAGTATCAATATGTGTTTTTGTTTATGCTTTTCATGCAATACTTCAATTTATTTTTATTTACGCATTTTTAGCTCTTTTGGGTTATATTATCGATTCATGTTTTAGGCTATCGAAGCCAATTGAGCCGTGTAGGTTCACTTATATTTTTACTTCCGTTTTTAGGCCAGGGATAGGGTAAGGAGCGAGCTGAGTAATTTTGAATATCAGGTTCTAATTTGTAATGTAGGAATGCATATTGGTTAGTTTCTTTTTGATAGGCTTAGCTTTTATTTTATTATACTATCCTATTGTCAAGCGTTGTTGTAAATAGACTTCAAATTGTACTGTATTTTTGGTTGGTATATAAAAAATTATTTATGAGATTCAGTATATAATAACTTGATAATTATTAAAATAAATTTAAAATGATAATCTAAATTTCTGTCTAAACTAAAACATCGATGTTGTACTTTAGAGCACAACCACTATAGGAAATTATACTTTTTACGGCGGAATAATCTACCGCAAAATATGAGAAATCTGTCACAAATCCTGGTTTGCGGCGGATTTGTGACTAAATTGATTCTGCCGCTAAAAACAGCGTCGCAAAAGTATTTGTAATGAAACAAATTTGTTATAAATATTTTACGGCAGATTTGTGGCGGATGTGCAATGGAAACTCCACCGTAATTTGTGGTGGAATATCTGTCGTAGATCATGACGAAAAATTTGCCGCAAATCTGCCGCCATTTATGATGGATATTTCCGTCGTAAACAACGATACTAGATCATTATTTTAACATTTACGACAAAAATTCTGCCACAAATCTGCTGAAAATCTATAGCATAAATAAAATAATAGCTCTTGCTATATATCATTAAGCTTTACAATAGTACAAATCTAAATAGTTTAAAAGAAAAAATTAAATGCAGTAATAAAAAGTAATAATAATCTAATAGTAACATTTCAATAGCTCAAATAAACAACCAAATTTCATAAAATTTTACAGTTGTTATAACACTGTTAAAGTTCAATTGTTCTTATACATCAAAAGAAATAAAATACATCAAAATTATTATTATAGACACTCTAGGCAGAATCTGTATCCTCGCTCTCATGCTCGGCCGATGTAGGCGCATGTTGATTTTCGCCAATCTGCTCTCTTAATCTCTTAAGCTCATGTAGTATCTAAATGTTCATGTCCGCTAGTGTTTTTCAAACATTTTTTTAACACCGTTGTCAAGTTAGCCACCTGTTGGCTATATAAACTCTCATAGTTTCTTGCGGAGTAGTTGGCAACAGAAGAGGACTGTTACTCATAGGCGTAGGCTTGCGAGCCTAATCTATAAACCCGTGCCTTCTGCATTCCACCCACCGCTTGCGACCAAGTGCGGTAGTAAAAAACATTGTAGATCCCCTAGAGGAACCCTCATCTGCTATAATCTGGCTCTCTTGAAGTCGTGTATACTCATCCCACAAAATATAACATAAGATAAATCATTGTATAATCATCACTTGCAATATTTCTGTAAGTATAATATCATTATATACTTACATATGCCCTCCTAGCTTGCTCATTCACCCACTGTCGGTCCTCCTGGTGCTTTTGAGTGTGACTGTGTAACTCAACTGCAGTGGATTCTCTACAAAGTGTCTCCTTCTGTAATATACATCGATTAGCATGCGTGCTCCAACCTTTCATGTATATGCTCATTTCGTATCCTGTCTCTAAGAGTAAAGCCACTCATCCACGTATGCATCCTCATCTGTGCAACAATTAACACAAAATTATGCTTCTCTTTTAATGGCCAATATTCTACACCATAACAAAACATTACAAAATTCCCTTAAATTTTAGGGGAACTTATCTATCATACAATAAGCCCGATGCATTCCTCTCAACCATCCAACATGAATTCTGCTAATAATATCTCCATCTATTACACCACCACCATGAACAATAGACTCTAAGAGCAAAGCCACTCATCCACCTAAGTATCCTCATCTCTGAAACACTTAACTTAATATTACGCTTCTATTTTAATGGCCAACATTCTACATCATAAAGCATTGTAGGTTTCACCACTATTTTATAAAATTTTTCATCAAGTTTGAGGGAAACTTTCTTATCATATAAAAAGCTCTAAACTAGGAACAATCTACATGCATCTCCTAATTAGCCCTAAAGTATGAACAACAGACTCATGAAATGGAGGAATATTACCTTGTCACATAGAACTAATCGGATGCTACAGGATGAAAGTCTTGGAAGGAGGCGGCAGCGAGGAAGTGTCCAAGGAGAACAACATATGTGACAGGAAGGGATGTCATCGAAGGAGGTGACTGGAAGGAACATCTGCAAAGGTGGCGACAAGGAACACCGTGGAAGGAGGCAGGAACCTTGGTGAGAGGGAGGAGACAACGGTTGCAAAGATGAAGAACAACAAGGAATTGAAGGAACATCGTCGAAGGAGATCAATTGCATAGGGTAACGTCATCGAAGGAATGTCACTGGCACGGTCCAGCAGAACAGAACAAGAACGAGCGAATGAAAGAAAATGTCAGGATGCCGATCTAGATAGAGATGTTTGTGACATATTTGAAATGGATTTGTGACGGATTTTTAACAAATTTGTGACAAAAAATTCATCACAAATTTACGGCGGATAATCCGCAGCAAATCCATCTACTGATTTAATTTCCCCCGAAAAGAATAAAAATGAAAGTTATGATTTTTTTTATTTTTAGAAATTTTTTTTATTGTTATATAGTAATTAACCTAAAACCTACTTTTGTTTTCAATGATTTCATATCTACTTATTTAATTTCTCCCAAAAAGAATAAAAATATATATTCTCCTAATTTATTACACTTTTATCGTGTAACTTTTTGTATATGATTGATATAAAATTTGTTACTGTAATATTATTGAATTTCATAGGATAAAATAAAAGTTATGATTTTTTGAAGTAATTGGTTAGTATATAAATTTTTCTGTATTTTATATATTCCTACATTTTATGTTGCATTTCATACATTAAAGAAAGACTGCTACCGTTGATTTAAAATTAATGTGACATTTGAATGTGAGTAAAAGAGGCTGACTGTTAACACTATAATTAATACGGGTTGACCCTTAAAATATAATATCTTGCATAGGAGGGCGGGCCGACAGTCTTTCCTTAAAATAAAAGGTTTGTGATGTTATCCTGATTGTAGCCTATAACTGATGATCGATTTATGCCGATAGAAAAAAAGTGACGACTCTTTATAGATTATTGAAATCCATCTATAATGATAATTTATTTACTAAAAAAAATAATAAGTGTGATGGATATGATTGATGACTAATTGGGAACCAGATGGGATTAAAGATGTTAAAAATATTACGTTAAAACTAGATGACTTGCTTTACTAAACTATTTGATATTGATAGCATATAACTAATTTAGCATCTCTTATTTATGTTCATGCATATACAGTTTTATGATTTTATAGATTATAGATGGTTATACCAGACATATATCAACACTACTAATATATAGCATACTGATATGACTCCTACACATTCATGATTCACTTCACTGACAAACTGATTATATTGAATGATAACAGTGCTGATGTGGTGTTCCCTACAATACTAATTTATTGATTACTGATGCATTTACATTCTCGCACCTATTATTGATTTATGGATTTCAACGTAATGATTATTGCTTTTTATTAGTAGCTATTTTGATTTATACTATAGAGGACTGATTAATGATTATATTAAAAGTTATTGATTCTAATAATTGAATTGAACTTGCATATTGATTCTTGAATCTTGCATTGAAAGCTTAGGCGAGTTTTGGGTTTTTGTTGGGCTTTGTAAGCTCATTATGTGATTTTATTAATTTTAGGTCATGGAAGAGATCAAGGCTCTGTTGAGTGAAGTTGATTGAGATTTTCAAGTTTCTCCTTTTGTTAGCTTTGCATTTTGCTCATTCTTTTTGTAGTCAGGAGCTTAAGGTAGATTATTGAATGTAATGATCTCTTGGCTATTGTAATTATAATTTTGAGTAATAAATATAGATTTATATTTTGATATACATGATATATAGATTTGCCTTCGTTTGACATATTAATTATTCATAGAAACTCTAGTTGATAATTTAAAAGATAGAATAGATAATTATTTTAATTTGTATCTTGGGGCATGATATAGTAGTCTTCCGTTTTACATTTATATTCAGTAATGACTGTGTTGTACATGATTTGGATGATTCAGTTTAGTAGTATTTCTCCAATTGGATCATAGTGTCAGTCTCTATTTATTGTCACGATTGGACACTGTATGACTTGTGTGGTGCATGGGTCATATCGGATCCAGTCGTGACATAGCGTTGGCTCAAATTTGACTCATTAGCTCACCAAATATGTCTCACGAGTCATTTATCGAGTTGAATATGAGTTAACTCGCGCTTCCACCCTAATTCATATCATAAAAAAGATTGTCAACATGTTAAAATTGTTTTTTGGGATTTCTAGCTTTATTAGTGTAGCGAAATTCATCTGAATATAATACAACCGATGGACAGCTAAGAAGCATTTAAGGTGATCGGCACAATTGCTTAGTAGTCAGACACTTCTGACGACAAAACTGTGTGCGTGATGAACTGCTCATTATATTAATTGACTTCTCAGCTTTTCATTTATTATAGCTTTCTAAAGAAATCTCCTTGAAGAAAAAAGATATAAATTTTCACAGAAAATTTTTATAAAATATTTCTTAATTATAATAATATTACATAATTTTTAATATTTATAAAATGTTAATTTATTTTATCAAACAACAATCATTGTAATATTTTTTTTTCAATTTTCCAGATGATTTTTTAAAATGTTCAAACTATATTACTTCCGAAATAATCTTTTGAGTAATTCATTTAGAGATTTGACGTTAATTTATTTCTTTTTCATTTTTCTTAGGGTAACACTTAGAATTCTTTTGTAGAATTCTTTTGTAGAATATGATGATATATAGGACTGTAAATGAGCCGAGTCGAGTAAAATATCTTTCTAGTCGAGCAAAACTTATTTAATTCTTACTAAAGCTCGAATTCGAGGTCAAGCTCAACTATATTGTTCAACTCGATTTTTTTTTAATTTTAAAATAATATTTTGGTAATTTTAAAAATTTTATTTTTAATATAGAAATAGTTTAAAATGTTTAAGTATATTATATATATACTAATTTAAAATTAATTTTTGAAAAGGGTGGCTCAATGAACTTATAGACCGAGCCAAATTGAGTTCGAACTTGAGCTCATATAATATATCAGCTCGAGCTCAAACTCTTGACTTGATAAGTTCGACTTATGAGTACATTAACGAGTCGAGTTTTAACGAGTTGAGTATGAGCCAGCTCCCGAGATAGCTTAACTCCCACCCCCAAAATTTAATTGAGGAAGTTATGTGAATTTTTATAATAAAAATGATCATATTGATAAAACTCAAAATTAAAATTTGAAAAACATTAAATATTTGAATAATATTATTATTTTTAAATATGTCATTGATTTCATGGAAGGAGATGGGGCCATGGTCGATCAAATCAAAGCTCTTTTCTTCTTTTTATTTAAGTAAACCGTACTGTGCCCGTGAACTGCCATCGCATCATTAATCGTGCCATGCATTAGTGTTCCCCTTATTCCCACATGATATATAATGCACATGAAAACAAGGGACGTACGCTTTCCATTTCCCAACATGTAAATGATGAGGTTTGCTCTATATCCCCAAGAAAATCATGGCTGCTAGAATTGATTAGACCTTAACAAAAAAGAGAGAGAGAGAGAGAGAGAGAGAGAGAGAGAATTGCATGCCCTGGCTCTATGAAGTTGAAGTGGATTTACAATTATAATGTTTAAAATTATTTTATTTATGTATTTAATATTTAAAATATTTGCTTATTAAACAATTGTGTTGTATCTCATCTTTTCTAAACCCTAGGAGAGAAGGAGAAGGCATTGATGGGCTTAGTGATGTGTTAATGTGCGGAAGTTTTTGATGAAGAAAGAGAAATGAGGACGTTATGATGGGATCTTGTTGAGAAAGAGCATTAATAGGACTGACAACGTAAGAATATCGAGGAGGAAGAAGAGGCGAGGAAGTTGCATCGGTGTGTCGTTGGGGAAGTGAATCGTTGGGATCGATAGCGTGTGCACTAATTTGGGTGTTAGAGATATAAATAGAATAATTTTCAGTGTTATGTATGCAAATTCTCTTAAATTTAATTAATAATAAAAAGCTGAAATAATTATATAGAGAGCTATCATTGAATTATAGTTGAGTATAGGAATTGCATTGTTTAAAATAAAAATAAAAGATAAAAAAAGAGATTACAAGTTATAGTGATATATTTCATAATCTTGGATCTAGAAAAAATGGCAAGAAATAAGACGAGCCAACCTCTAAAAGATGTATCTAAGCCGCCCTAAACTAATAATATTTATGAAAGTGAGCAACTCATCGAAGTTCATAATATAATAACTTAAACATGTGAAATAAATTTATTTGAAAAACATAAAAATTTTGAATTAGAGGGCTTTGGCGTTGATCTGGTGAGCGTTGTGGTGCTAGGCTATGAACATTATATATATTATATTCCTACTGAAAATCATTGATATAATCCAATTTCATAAGAATAGCTATTAAAATAATGAAAAATGAGTCATTACACTAAGTTATAATATTAAAAAGAGGAGCATAAGAAAATATATACATAAACTATGCTAAAATAATGATGTAGAAGTGTTAATAGATCAACCTCAAAAGGATCCCAAAAAGATAAAATACATGAAACTATAATCCATTAGATAACAACTATTTTAAAAAGGTGATTGCAAATATCAGAGACTCGATTTTTATTTTATTTTTATATTTTGATTCTATGGCCAAACATTCAATTTGATTATTTAAAACAAGTTTTGAGGGCATGAAGTTTTGGATATGTTATATTTATAATTCCTATAAAGTCCTATATTATACACAATAACATTCATAATAATAAATATAATCTTTTGATAGCATGATGGCTTTGAAAAATAAACCTAAATTTCAGTGTTTGAATTAAAGTTAGATCAAAGTGGAAACAATTACCAGTAGGTTGGCAATCTCTTAGTAGCTGTTATGAGAATGAGAAATACAAGAATAAATGATTGTGAGATTCATAACTTATTGCACAAATAACATATTTGATATATCATCAAAAAAATATCTTGGTCAGGCACGAATCTCGAAGCAAAATCAAGTTGGAAACTTCAAAAATTAATTCGGTGATCATCTGAACTTCAATTTCTACAAACTTACAGTCGAACTGAGCGTCTCGAAAACATGAACCCGACGACACCAAAATCGACCCAATCCAAGCCCAAATGGGCCCAAATCAAAGACTCGAAGCACTTTTGGAGGGATCAAACCACAATTTGGGTTATCAAACAGTCTCCAATCATAACATGCTTATAATCAAATCGAGCGGCTCGACCAGACGAATCCAATGAGCCCAAGATCATCAAATTATGATATCATTAAGACAGTTAAAGGTCCATTGAACGGTGTATGATCGCAGGAATCAAGACCGGCCGTCCAAACGAACCACTCCCAATTTACCATTGATCTTCCACTTATTTACAAGCCATGCCACTCAAGAATTCTATAAATAGAATCACATTTCCTCTTGAAAAGGGGGGATCGAAGCTAAGAGAGAAGAAGGAAGAGAAAGAAGATTGCTCTTGCCACCTTGCTCCTCCTCGACCACCGCCGAAGTTCCGCCGAACCACCGCTTGACGCCCTGAGTCCCGCCGGATCACCACCTGGCGTCCTGAGCTCCGACGGACCATCACCTAAGGCCCGGACTTCTGTCGGACCAACACCTAAGGCTCGGACATCTGCCGTACCACCACCTAAGGCCCGGACATCTGCCTAACCACTACCTAAGGCTCGAACTTCTGCCAGACCACCGCCTTACGTCTATGATCTCTCTGACGCCCATCTCCAGCTGACTACGATCTTCCTGACCTGCAACGTCTGTCAACTACGATCCTTCTGACCTCCATCACCAGACAACAGTCTTTTTGACCCCTGTCTCCCGCCAACTATGATCCTTCCGACCTCCGTCGCCTGCCAACTATGGTCAGCCGACCCAACAAACATGTATATATTAATTCCTATCATGTAATGCACTCTATATGATGTATATTGGTTATATCAAGCCAAGTCCTTCCCCCAAATGGAGGGCCTCATTTGTGATCAACTGCAAATACTAGTGGATTCATTCAAATTGGGCCAGGCCCCGTGGTTTTTCCCCCTTTCAGGGGTTTCCACGTAAAAAACTCCGGTGTCTCTTATGAGTACTACACACACTCTCTCTTATCTGATTGCGTGCCGGATCTTCGTACAATGCTAATACATTAAGCTTTATATTTCTCTACCGCCGCGAATACTCCAGGACGCAACAATATTAAATACTACCTTAGATGCTCCTATCAATTAAATTATCTATCATTTCAAGTTCATTTAACCAAGCCTGTTAGGCAAACATTGAATACTTTAGAGATAATCTTATATATCACGCATAGCTAGTCAAAGTGAGATTGTGAGTTTTTGAGTTAGTATATTTTAGTTTTAACAACAAGAAAGTTTTCTTTCCCATTTCACATAACTACTAATCTCAAAGGAAATATGGATTTTTGTATATTGGAACATTCATGACGATAAGGAGAGTTTATCATGTTCTGTATGAAAATTGTGCATACACATAAATGAGATAAATTGAGGGAAACTCTTAAGAGACATATATATACCTTTTTACATGAGAACTCTAGAAAGGGGAAAAGCCACGGGACATTACCCAATTGAAATGATTCTATTAGTGTGATATGTATGTTACAGATGATATGCTTTCTCATAATTTGAGATTATATTTATATAATATGATAGACCTAAATTACGCAAGCTGACTTTTACAGTACATGTAGAAGGAGCTTTGGGTCAATAATGGAGGTGTCATTAAGAGAACTTTGACAGTTTATTTGATCAATCTTATTACAGAAGATGAGATTTTTTTTATGGAAGTTGAAACTGACATCCTAGAATATGAATAAAAATCTTGATAGAGATGTCAGACATTAATGTTAGATTTGAAAGGACATAGTCTTATTGGCTTTGACAAACGTCAATGTTACTGGCAATGAAAGACATTGAAGTTGTTGAATACAACTATCTTTTTGGCAATGACGGGAGTCATGGTTGATGTCAATAATATGTGCTATGCTTATCAATAATGACAGACGATCAATTAAAATGCAATTTAAAGCTCTTAGATTTAGCTTGAGATGAGTGTAATATAAATCATTTACATGTTATATTTATTTAAAAATCTATTTATGTAAATATTTAAATTTTTTATATGAAAAGAACCCCAAAGAAAATCATTATTAGCCAAATCAAGGCCGAAGAGTTTTCTTGTCGTTTCTTTGCAGGCCTTTTGCACGAAGCACAATAAGGGTGGTCATTCATGTGGCTGCCTAAGAGGAAACCTACATATATGCAATTATTCTTGGAAGGAATAACTGTTGTAGCTGTGTTTATGGCTTTGGCGCCACATGATCATATGGTTTCCTCTCAAGAGTTTTTAAAATAAAAATTAACATAATTAACGCTAAAAAAAATCTATTTATAAATATTTATTATTTATTTAATCTACGGCTCCGCTAATTCTATCTCACATGAAAAAAAAAAACGAGGAAGTTGAGATCGGATCGTTTTTAGATAAGGGGATTGATGAGACCAACGGCAATGTCAGAGTAATTCCGTCAAAAAAATGAAGAGGTAATCACAATAAGAGCTCATTGGGGAAAACCATTGATGCTATATGTGATGTTTGCCGTTTTGAAAACCTTGACATAAAAAAGATGAAAGTAAGGCTTTATTTGGGACAGCTTTCTTACAGCTTTTAAAAACAGCTTTTTAGCACAAAAATTTAGGCTTCATTTGTGACGGCTTTCTTAATGCTTTTTAAAATAACTTTCTAGTACAAAAATTAAAATTTTTGTACTAAAAAGTTGATTTAAGAAGTAGTAAGAAAACCGTTCCAAACGAAGCCTTAATAAAAGTAGCGAAAAAGCAATACCAATCTAATTGAAGTAATTTGATCTACTCAAGGTAGATACTATCCTCCCATTTTAAATTTCAATAATTGATGTAGAACATACGATACTAAAAGTAGCAATGTAATTATAGGCCAAGCCCACGAAATTAATGGGCTTTTTCATTGATGTTTCGTTAGCCCAACAGAATACAATTGACATGAATCTAGAAGCCCAGAACTTGTGCATAACATTTTGTCTGTGTACAAATAGATAATCCCATGTGATGCTTCAGAACTCAAATGGGCGCTGCTCTTTATTTGATTCGAATTGAATTAGATAATATGTCTATATAAAGATTAAAGAATATAATAATTAAGAAAATAGAAAATAAATTAAAAAATAATATTCTAATTAATGAGAGTTTATCACACTAATAAGTACTATAGATTTTCATTTTAAATATTTGACGCATATATTACTAATTATATGATAAGAACTAAGTCTAATAATTCAAATATTCTCTCACAAATTAGTAAGACGGCTGCAAGAGTTTATGAATATATAAGGATCCTAATAAAATTAAGCTGGGAGTAGATTCATACTAGATGCCATAGTCCTTTGTTCCTTCTGAATATAAGGATCCTTTTAGCTACACCTCGGTGAATTTGGCTTGGACTTTGTATGAATCTTGAGAGTAAACTTGTTACATGCATGATATCTGGTATTGTAGTTGTTAGATAAAACAAACTTCAAAGGAGACTTCGATAGATTGTAATGCTTGCCTTTGGTGCATTGCCTTCTTTCATGAGTACCTTATTGTCTAGTGGAGTAGCTACTGTCTTGCAACCATTCATCTTGAATTTTCTTAATAGACTTTCTGTATACTTCTTTTGTGAGATGAAAATCCCAGCTTCTTTCCGACTTACTTCTATCCTGAGAAAGTAGTGCATCAAACCTAAATCGATCTTCTCGAATATCTTCACCATATCCTCGTTATAATCCTCGATCATCCACTCATTATTTCTTGTATAGATTAGATCATCCACATATAGGGAGGAAATGAGTGTATTGTTTATACCTTGAGTCTTAATGTATAGTGTAGGCTCACTTTTGCTCCTCCTAAAATCTTGCTCTAGAAAATAGTTGTTGATTCGGTTGTATTAGGCTCTTTGAGCTTGCTTTAACTCATACAAAGCCTTCTTTTGCTTTAGAATTTTGTCTTCTTATCCTTTTATAATAAATCTTTGAGATTGTTCTACATAGATCTCTTCTTCTAAATAGCCATTCACGGATACTCAATTCACATCTAGTTGATAGATCTTTCACTTCTTTTGTGCTGAAAGTGTTATCAATGACCTTATTGTGTCAAGTCTAACAACTAGAACAAATGTTTTGTTGTAGTTAACTCCAAATGTCATGAGTATCCCTTAGAAACTAGTCTTGCTTTGCGTTTTTTGTATTAATTCATCAGGGTTTAGCTTTGTCTTGTAGACCCATTTTACTCCAATTATCACTTTTCCTTGTTGAGAGTCTACTAGCTCTCATGTCTTGTTCTTCTTAATCATCATTATTTGTTCTTCCATAGCTTTTCTTCATACTTCTTTCTTTGAGTGTTCTTCAAATCTTTGTGGCTCTATGATAGTCAAACTACAATACTTGTAAATTTATGCTAGAGATTTTCTTCTTCTAGGTAATGTTTTTGAGTATGTAACTTAAATTGGCTCTTGAGTTGGCGATCCAGGTGAATCATTAATCACATCAACTTTTTGATGTATTGATGATGATAGGTTGATACTTTTTCTTTTACTTCCTCTATCTTCCAATTATATGCATCATCTTCACAAATTCCACTTCACGACTAATGATATACTTCATTGTTCTTAAGTTATAGATTCGATATCCTTTAGATTGAATGTTATAACCAAAGAAAATTCCTTTAAAAAAAAAAATTCATCGAGCATGTTGTGGAATGTGGACATATCAAATGCATCCAAAGACTCTGAGATGCTTTGCGAATGGATTCCTTCCACTCCAAGCTTCAACTGGTGCCTTGTCTTTCACTGCTTTAATTGGATATCTTTTTAGAAGATAAACTGCAATATACATGGCCTCACCTAAAAGCACTTTAGAGGACCTTTATACATCAACATAGCTCTAGTCGTTTCCATTCCCAGTCCTATTCTTTCTTTCATATACTCTATTTTACTCTGGTGTATATCCAACTGTAAGTTGCCGCACCATACCTTCTTCTTCACAAAACTTGTTGAACTCATTTGAGATATATTATTTTCATTTATCATTTCTTACTGTCTTCAAGTGGTAGCTATTTGATTTTCAACATAAGTTTTAATTTTTTTTAAAAATCTTAAATACTTATGATCTCTCATGCATGAAGTAAACCCACGTCATTCTTGTGTAGTCATCAAAGAAAAGAACGAAGTACTTATTTTACTCAAGTGAAGGAGTATGCATTAGCTCGCAAACATCTGTGTGAATAAGCTCCGGTGGCTCCTTAGCTCTCTTGCTTTGTCTGATGGAAATAGTAGTCGATGTTGCTTATCGAGCAAGCATCCTTCATAAGCACCATCAATCTCCTTTATTATTGGGAAATTTCTTATCATATTCTTTTGGTGGAGAATTTTAGCTCATGGAAATTGAAATCACCTAGTCATTTGTGCCAAAATAATGACTCTTCCACTTGTACAATCATTGCCACTTCCTTTTTAAATCTTCATTGAATAGAAAAGCACCTATTCTCTTTCATTTTGATCTTTGCTATTTCAAAGGATTTATCTTACTTGTTATAAATTGTGGAACTATCTCTCTCTAAATATAAAGAATATCCTTTCTCCATAATTTGGCTCACGCTGAGTGAATTTTGATTGATGTTCAAAACCAAAAGTACAGCATTGATATACCTCTTTCATTTTTTTTGCATCAATGGCAATGGTGCCTTTGCCTATTGCCTCCATGAAGCTATAATTTCCAATTTTGACTCTTGTCTTGATTTCATCAAGACTATAAAATATATTATCATTTTCATCATATGATTATTGCAACCACTATCAAAATACAAAGTATCTTTCTTCTCTTCTAATGCAACTTGACATGCATAGAAGAGATTTTTATCATTAGCTTTCTCTTATAAAAAATTAGCTTGATGGTTTTTCTTCAAGCAACATGCACTTTCTCTATGTCCAAATTTTTCATTATTTTGGCATTATGGTTTTTCTTTAACAAACAATCCTTCTCCAAATGACTTTTTTCTTTTGCAAATGCCACATTGAGAATACTTGTCACTTTTTCTTTGATTGTTTTTATCTTTAGTACTTGCTTATGAATTTCTCCCAGCTTCTTTTGATTTATGAGATTGCAATTATTTTAGATTGAAACACATTTTCTGTAGAGATTTTATTCCGCCTATTAAATCTTTTCTCATGTATTAAGAGAGCCCATGAATTATGTCGGTGAAAAGGCTTCTATATTCTTTGATTATTCAATTGCATAAATTATTATATCAAATTTTTATGTGCAAGAAATTAGTATCTTCTCAACTATTTTCTTGTCAAAAATTATAACTTCATAGGCTCTCATTTGGTTAACTAATTCTTTTATTCTAGAATAATAATCTTTTGCGGTCTCTTTATTATTTATTTTAATATTATCAAAATCTCATTTTAGATTCTGCAGCTTTATGGCATGTACTTATTTCCTTAAAACTCCTTCAATGTATATCATGCTTGTTTAGTAGTCGTTATTCCCATGATTCATAGAAAGATGCCATCTGTCATTGCTTGTTATAAAGCAAATAATGCTTGAGTCATTTGTTGATTCTCTTCAAGCATCTTCCTTTGATTTGCCGAAAGAGTTGTCGAATCTTCTAGAGTATTGAATTCTTCTTCAATGATCTTTCATAATTTTTGGGAGCAAACTATGTCTTCATTTTGATTGACCAAAAATCATAGTTTTCTCCATTGAAGATTGGAATCAGGATGGTAGAGCGGTTGAAATTTTTCATTGGATTTTAGACAATATTTCTACAATGCCTAATGAGTGATCATGCTTGGCTCTGATACCAAATGTTGAAAATATCTTGGAAGAAGGGTAGATAGGTAAGCAACAAGTTATGGAGAATTTTAGATGGGAGAATAGAATAATTTTATTACTAAACTTTTGCTGAATAATTTTTGGCTTGACTTACAATCTGGAGAGTTCCATAACATAGGAATTCTAGAGTCTTCTTTATTTATTACAATTATTCTAGATCCTTTTATAAACATCACTCTAGAGTCTTCTTTATTTATTACAAATACTCTAGAATATTTCTCTTTAGACAAGACTCTATTATGTATAGAATATTCTAGAAATGTTGAGAAATGAGCATAAAAAATTTTCAATTTCATTATATTTTGTGCCATGTTCTTGGTTAAAATCTTGAGCTACAAGGCGAATCTTGCCATGAGCAATGATGCATGACATCAAAGTTTACTTGATTTTGAATGCCCATTGGAAGTATATGACGATTTTGTTACTCTTCTGTTTGCCTGCCCTACCCGTTTATTCCTACAACACTCTAATTCTATCATTTCTTCCTAAAGAAGAAAACTAAATACAAAAATGATATCAACCTGTACGTTAAATGTGATGTCCCAAAATCTAATTTGGAAGAATAACTCTTTTATTCTTTATTAAACTAGAGCTATCTAATATCATCTATCAGTAATAAATATTAATATACACATCTATATTCATTCCCAAAAATTATATATACTACTTAGGATCTACACAATCATCACATATATATCTTGTCCTAAGTACAAAAGAAAAATAAAAACAAAAAGAAATAGAACCTAAAAATTCTGACCAGCCTCACATTCCTGCTCCTCTGCCCTGACCTGAAATCATTTAACCACATATAATGAGCTTAAAAAGCCCAGCAGGTCACCAAAACCTACAACTGAAATCAAAGCATGGCAAAGAAGCAATATGCATGTTAACAGTCAAAGCATAGCAGTTACATTCATATGATCATTGAATTAGTACAGAAATAGTAAAATTCACATGCAGTAGTAGTACAATCTTTAAATAGTAAAATACTAAGGTACGGGAGCCAATAAAGCAGATAAACCAGTATAAGTGTCAAATCTATAGAGCAATCGTCGTATCTGTAATAACAATCAGTAAAGAAATCGGATAAAACATCGAATCAAAATATCAGTAAAGATAGTTGAAATCAAATTAATGTAGCAAAATCACATAGGAGTATTCACATGCTATCCAGTTATTACATAGTAGCATTTAAATCAGTATCTCAATCTAAAGCTTAATATCTCAATCACATGCTCAATAAATTCTGTATATCACGTGCTTAGTATATCACATGCTCAGTACACACGTGGCATCACTGGAGTAGGTGCAGTAGGTCAAGGTGCAGCAGTCTCCCTCTGACTACCACTAACAGCTCTGTCATCCACCCTGTTGTTGATCTTTCACTGTATGCTCTTGACCCGATAGTCTTCTATCCTGCAGTATGTTTAGACTGTCCTGCACCAGAATAAGCTCTTCCTCTGAAAGTCTACTACCTTATGTCCCTGCTGTCCACAGCGAAAATATTGCCCCGTCAATAAGTAGCACTGACATGCATGTCGTCGACCACAATGAATGTACTCGATGTAGCTGCCAGAAGATGCTACTGATGTAGATCCCCTTGAATCACTATACCTACTTTTCCTGTCACCTTCTCTCTCTCTTCTTGGTTTATCTCTACTCCTCCTGCTGCTGACATTATATCTAGAGCCCACCTCATATCTGGATGTTGGTGCTGCCAAATTAATCTCTATCAGTCTGGCCCGCTCCACTAACTCAGAAAACTCCTGAATCCATAGAGGTGCAAACGGGTGTCTGAGCTCCCTGTTCAATCATTACAGAAATTTGTAACACTTTTCTTCAGTGGTAGGGATCAAGTGAGGAGCATACCTAACAAGAGCAGTAAACTCGGACTCATACTGCATCACTGTCTTATGTCCTTGCTCCAGCTTAATGAAAGCTTCCTGCATCTGTCGTTGGGTTGACGGAGGTACAAATCACATCCTGAATACTATAGTAAATTTGTCCCAAGTGATCTTAGCATTTGTCTTCCCTTGAAATTTCTCTCTCTATTGGCCAACCCACCATCTCTCTGCCTCTCCTTTAAAAAGGAACACAGCCAATGGCACCTTCCGGCTCTGCGAATGTTGCATGCTGTCAAAAATTTTCTCTTTCCTCAGCAACAAGTCTTCTATAACTCGAGGTCCTACAGCTCCTTTGAATAACGGAGGCTTTAACTTATGAAATGTCTGCAAATGCTTATCTCCCTCTTCTTTTTTGCTCCCAGCTGACTTACTCTATGCTTCCCCCATTACCTGTGCTATAATAGTAGCCAACTGCATCATACTTTCTGATGGCACTAGAGTTGTACTGTGTTGCTCATTTGGTACATTTGACTCTGGATGATCCATTTAACTTTTCACCTGTACAGTTTAGTATGATCTGAATAATACACACATGCAATTATGTATGCAAAATAATACACCTTATACTACCCATTCTACCCAACTCTCAATCAAATCCTATAGCTCTGGTAACAATCAATTCTTCCAACAACTATGCTCTGATACCAATTGTGATGTCCTAAAATCTAATTTGGAAGAATAACTCTTTTAATCTTTATTCAACCAGAGCTATTTAATATCATCTATTAATAATAAATATTATTATACATATTTATATTCATTCCAAAAAATTATACACACTACTCAGGATCTACACAATCAGCACATATCTATCTTGTCCTGAGTACAAAAGAAAAATTAAAATAAAAAGAAATAGAACCTGAAAATTCTGACCAGCCTTACACTCCTGCTCCCCTGCCCTGACCTGAAATTATTTAACCACATATAATGAGCTTAAAAAGCCCAGCATGTCACCAAAACCTACAAGTGAAATCAAAGCACGACAAATGAGTAATATGCATGTTAACAGTCAAATCATAGCAGTTACATTCATATGATCATTGAATTATTGTAGAAATAGTAAAATTTACATGCAGAAGTAGTACAATATATAAATAGTAAAACACTAAGGTACGGAAGCCAACAAAGCAAATAAATTAGTACAAGTGTCAAATCTATAAAGCAATCGTCATATATGTAATACCAATCAGTAAATAAATCGGATAAAACATTGAATCAAAATATCAGTAAAGACAGTTGAAATCAAATCAATGTAGCAAAATCATATAGGAGTGTTCACATGCTATCTAGTTATTACATAGCAGCATTTAAATCAGTATCTCAATCTAAAGCTTAATATCTCAATCACATGCTCAATAAATTTTGTATATCACATGCTCAGTATATCACATGCTCAGTATCAGTACAGTGAATCAATAGTATCAAATAGTACCAATATTTATATCAGTAATAGTAACAATCTAGTGGCAGGAGCAATAAAATAATGACGTACCTTACTTATAAATTCATACAATAATAAGAAAAATGCTTCAAAATATGTATTTCAATAGTCACATTAAATAAGTAGGAAATCCTGACTATCACGGTGTTTTTCAGTATTGTATCAATAAATCGTTGGCTCAGTAAACATAGTCGTTACTCTTTATCCGTCACACAGTAATCATCTCCTTATAACTCCCAATCAGTATCACGTGAATTAGTAGAGGATAATATCAAACCATAATATTTAAAGGAAAGCTCGTCAACCCACTATCATGTACAGGTCAATCAGTCTCCAACCAACGGGTTAACCAATATTTACTTGTCTTTTACACACATAGTAGTATCATAGTACTATAACAGTAATTTTAATCATCTATTCCACATTCATTTCTGATATATAGCAATAAATAATATAAAATAGAGCTTAATTGAGAAGATGCCAAAATGTCATAACGGTAGACAACAAAGAATCCTATTAAGCAAAAATATACAGTTTCAAAAAATTATCAAATTATCAGGGATTATGTAAAATGATATTTTAAGACTTTATTGTACTACGCCATTATTTTTGGAGGTCAAAATAAATTTTGGGGTAGACAAAAATTACAGTACTTTTAAAATCACCCGACAAAAAATCTCAAATAAATACTCAAAATGCTCATAATCATGATCTCTATAATATATAAAAAGTTACGCTGTGAAAATTTTGCCAATACAAAGTTATTCACGTTTTTCGGTAACGAAAACACAAATTTGAACAGAAAAATATCAAAAATATAAAATCTTTAAAATCAGAAATAGGGTATGGATTCCTTACAACGAGACGAGTAAATATCCCAATGAGATGAGTAAATCACTCCGCGGCCTTCAAATATGAGCTTCTAATTTCTCTCTCCTCTCCTTTTCTCTCAAAATTCTTAAAACGTTCTCTGGCTTGCGAAATGGAGCAAAAAGAAAAATGAAAAAAAGGCTTTTTAATAAAATCCATTTAGTGGTTTTAGATATTTAGGATTTAAATAATAATTTAATATTATATTATTTATTTAATCAATTTATTTTAATATAAAACTCAAATAAATCATTTTAAAACTTAAAAAATTATAGAAAAATATTCATAAAATAAAAGATATTATTTAGAAAATATCGGTGAAATAAGTTTGTAAAATGGGCACTTGACGGTCCCAAAATTCTCATTTGTATCAATAGATACAAATTTCCTTAAGGATTTTCACCCATGCCCAAAAATTATGAAAAAAAATTCGTGTAAGTAAAATACTTCGATCAAAATACTATGGCGAAAACAGATTGCGATTTGGAGTTACAATGACTCTAAAAAAAATTTAGCAAAAAAATTGAAATACAGGTTATTACATTAAATGTGAAAATACTCCTTAATTTACAGGCGTTCATTGACAGCAGAAATTAAAGAACTAAATTCATGCTATTAAATGTATAGAAATAATTGCCTACTAAAATTGCCTAACAACAGTGCACAAAGTTGGGGATTATCAAGCGACAGGATGTGAAGAAACTAGGTGTGTCAAAAATTGTCATAAAATGTAATGTAGTTAGAAACTATATAACGCAAACCAAAATTCTTACCCGAGCATTCCATAAATCAGTGGCGATGTTGTGCCTTACGGCTTCTATTGACCTCATTTTTGTATGAGGTCAGTATGACCAATTCAGACCTTAGGATCTTTTCAATCCTTAGAATCAATCTTGACTCTAGGATCAATCTGATCTTAGATCAATCCAGACTTTAATATCAATCCAGATTCAAATCAATCTTAATCCCATATTAATTTTAAACTCAATTCAATCAAACTCTAGGTTAATCTAAACTCTAGGATCTTCCTAGACTCCAAACCCTAGGATTCTACCAGACTCTAGATCATATGATCTTCTTAGGCTCTAAAACCTACTCTAGACCCTAGGATCAATTTAAGATCTTATATCAATCTAGATCTCAAGATAATTTCATCCTCTGATTAATCAAGATCTTAGTTCAATCTAGATTTAATCTCCAGACTTATCTAGGACTTTAGGACCTATTCTAGACACTAGGATCCTTTTAAAAATTTAGATCTTATGATCTACTTAGGTCCTAGAATTCTTATAGACTCCAGACCTTAGGACTCCTAGACTCTAGGGTCCTTCTAGGATTTAAACCCTATGATCTACTCAGGTCCTAAATCTACCTAGACCTAGGGTCAATCCAGACCTCAGATCTATTCAAATCCAGACCATTTTAGATTTTAAATCAATCTATTCAAGACTCAAATCAATCCAGAGCTCAATTCAATTCAAACCCCTAACCAATCCTGACCTTTAAACAACCCAGATCCATTTGCTACAGCCTCTGACCTGACATTAATCCTATCTAATCATCTACAACCACCTAAATGATTGTAAATGATTTAGGTAGTTCAAACCCTATCTTTCAACTCAAAATCCAGCTCAAAACCATAAATACAGATCAAATCCAAGGCCAAAAGTCTTAGTCTTGAAAGCCTTTTCTAGTGAAATTTCAAACCTTTCAAAACCCAGTCAAATGACCTCTGATTCAGAGTCTGTCAGTTGCATACTAATGTGATATGTCTCTAGAGGCAACTCCAAATTTGAGCCCAATTTGAGGTCTCTAACCCTAGAAATTGAATTGATTTCCAAAGGCTGTAAAACCTTCAAATATTTACGGCCTGTGCCACTGGACCTATCACCCAGGGGATTTTGACCTTAAAACTTTCTCCAAAGCCTCCAATCACTTCCAGACCCTTGATTATGATTCATTGAACATTAAACTGTATTTTGTTGGATTCATTCTAACCTCCAGTTGACCCGGGGTCAAAATGACCAAAATATCCCTTAAGGGTTTAAATGCATATTTCAAACCAAATGACATCCAAATTACTTGGAATCACTTCCAGCAAGTTTCAAGTGTTAAACCCAACATGTTGGACCAAAATCCAGACCTTGGGTCAACCTGGTTGACCAAGTCAACCTAGGTTGACCAAATAGGCCTTTAAGGGTCAAATAGGTCACTTTGATCAATTTGAACTCCCCAGACCTTGGAATCACTTCCCACAAACTCAAAACATCAAACTAAATTTGTTGAACCCATTCCCAGACCTTGGGTCACCTTGGTTGACCAAGTCAACCAAGGTTGACCCAATGTCCCATTAAGGGCCCAAATAGGTGTTTTGAACCAAATGATCGTTTTGATCCCTCAAACTACTTCTACCAGACTTCAAATATCATTTGAGATTGATTCAGTCCAGACCCCAGCCCTGGGTCAACCTGGTTGACCAGGTCAACTCAGGTTGACCAATTTAAGCCCTTAAGCCCATTTAAACCCAATCAAGTTTAGATCAACATCAAACTCCCTCAATTTTCTCTGGCTACATCCTCCAATGATTTGGACTTGAGTAGAACCTTGACCCAGTCAATATTTGACCAAGTCAACTCATTGAAGCTTGTTTAAATCATTTGAAAGCCTTATGTCTTCATTTAAGTTTCAACTTCATGTTTTGATATTCAACCAAACCCCTCTAATCAGCTCTTGGTGCCACCTTTCATACCATGTTAGTTAATTTGACATGTTGACTGGTCAAATCAGTCAATAAATGGTTAAAAACCTCTTTTAAATGTTTAAACCTCCTTCCAAACATTCAAAATTTAATCCCTAGCCATCATATCATCTCAAACTCACTCAACTAGCTCAAGATCACTCCATGGAGCCACCTAGGTGCTACCTCACATGTTGTTGACCAGTTGACTGGTCAATATAGTCAACAAATCCTTCCAATGAGCCTAAGTGGTCAAACTCTTTATTTAAGTTAACTTCTTCAAACCCAGCCATTCCAGCCACTTAACTTCATTCCAGAAGTTTCTTAAGCCCTACTTAAGCTCTATTTAAGCTTTAAATTATGCTTGAACCTTCCCTAAACAGCCCCATGTGCAAATAGAGGACAAATGAGCTTTACACATGGGATGTCCTTCATGTCCTTTTATTCCCCTGCTGCTAGCCAACTCCAGGCCACTTGGCAGCTATCTAGGAGTCCCCATATTCAATCCCAGCCATCCCTTGAGCCTAAGGACATTTTGAATAGGGAAATACTCTAGGAGAAGCACTCACTCTCCAACCTATATTCTCTCACTTAACTCCAGCTCCCAGAACCTCTAAACACTTGATTCGAGCTCCTCAGACCTCCATCCACTTATTTCCAGCTCAACCCGGCCGGTCAAGGCTTGCCAGTGATCAGATTCTGGCGAGCTCAAGCTAGAATCCGTCCAAAGGCTATAATGCTCGATCCAAAGCTTTCCAGACCCCGACCCCTGAAGATAAATTAAGTGTGGACAATCAACAAGCTCAGAGAACTTGAAATCACTTCAATCCATTGATTGGTTAAGGTAATATCTCAAACCCTAAGTTAGCACACTTAGGAGAAATAAACATTTCATTAAGTGCTTATTTAATCTTTCAAACACATCCACACAATTTATGTTCATGTGCTTAAGCTTAGTGTTGACCTTGATTTTGTTCGGGTTGACCCTCGATTGTGTTTGATTGGATCAATCGAGTCAGGATGAGTGGAGTTCGAGGCGAATCGATATCAATTAAAACTCGATTTAAAGTTAACTCGGATCAAGTCGAATTTGACTCGACTGTTCTCGATTGACTTTGGTCAACATATATCAACCCTGTTAGGCCGAATTTTCTTTTTGATTGATGTCGATTTTGGGCTTAGTTTTATATGATTAAATTTATTGAACCAACTCGAGCCCAAACTAAGTCTAATCCGGACTCATGTTTAACCTGATTTAGCCTAATTTAATTCTGTTAAGAGTCATTTGATTGCCTAAATAATTTTAATTGATTTCCTAAATTTAGAATTCGCATTTATGATTATAATCAGGATTTAGCCTAGATGGCACCATTAACGAGCAAGCATGTATGGAAAAATTTCAAAATTTGGCGAGATTGGTTTTCTAATTTTCAACGTCCGGCATTAACGGGATGAAATTGATCTCTCGGGCTCTGGTTTTTTGGACACGCCCTGACCCCTCTCCGTCGGCTCCTTGCTCGCGGAAGACCAAGCTAGGCCGAGGCTTTCCCTAGGTCACCCCCTCTATTCGCTGAAGCCAAGGATCGAAGCCCTCATCTCTTCTCCTCTCACGTGAGAGACCCCCAAGCTGATGCCTTGCTCCAGTCCGGAGCAGCCCAGACGAGCGGCCTGACTCTGCCTGCCCTAGTCAAACCCGAGCTCCTCTAGCCTTCGGTGACCTGACTTCGCCTCCCCCTAGTCGAGCCCGAGCTCCTATCCCCTGCAGGTAATTCCTTCTTAGCCTTCCTCTCCTTCTTCTGCTCTCTGATTTTGGTGAATGAGTAAGAGGTAAGAGCAAGAGGGTAGCAAGGAGAGTGAGATGGATTTCTGGGCTCATTTCCTGATTATGGGGTGAGGCAAGAAGATAAGTTTTATTTTAATCTCTTCTTCCTTTTTTTTTCCTTTCTTTCTTCTTCTTCCCTGAGACATCTATCTATGTTTGGAAACTAGAGAAGGAGGAAGTGATCTAGAGATTTTTTTTTATGAGAGCTTAGGGGATGGATTGAGCATACATAGAATCTCTTACCTCTGAACTAATTTATTATAGCTTTTTCTATCTTATGAATTTAATGGCTGCAGGCTCTCTTCCTTGATAAGCTAGAGTGACGCTTCTCTCTTCTTCATTAGTTTAGCCACAAATCATATCACATAAACAAGGGATGACGTTACAATGTGTTCATGTTTTCTTACTTTTTTTTTATATTCAGTTTACTTATGCAAACTCTATGGCAGTGAGGATGATAAAGCATTTTTTTATTTGTAAAAGCCATGTGAATAACTATTTAGAATCACTTATGGTGATATTTCCATCTCACTGATATATGCACATTTAATGTCAGAAGGCTTATATGGAGTTGTTGAGAGTTCTGTACATCTATTTGAGTATCAAAGACAACACATTAATCTCAAAAGACGTTTTCAATCATGTCCGATATTTATTATGTAGCTTAATCATCATGTGTTATTCATGATTTCAAAGATAGCATGCATATATTTCATATCCAGATGATAAATATATGCCTATTTCTACTAGTGATTTTCTGCTCCTTCTATTTGCATAGCCATGCCTACACATTGTTATAGTTTAGTTACAGATCTTTTTTTTTTTACTTATATATCTGCATAATATAAGGTTGCATTTGATTTTCTTTTTATTTTATTTTATTTTTTCTCTACTTTCCAAACCGTTTTGGAAATAAGACAAAAGCAGATTATCATAAACTTAGCTCTCCAAATTATTTTAGAATTCAGAAAAGTGTGTGTTTTTGTCCTCTAATTACGTTGAACGCTGATCTTCACTCTCCTTACACTCCAAACTATGAAACAAATGCTGATTTTACTTTCTTTTATGCTGCAAACTTGGATAGAAATGAGAAGAATTCAGATTTTGCTCTCCTCTTCCTCTTTTTCTTCTTCTTCTTTTTCTTCTTCTTCTTCTTCTTCTTCTTCTTTATTTCCCTTCCCCCCTTTCTATCCTTCATATACACTCTTTCAGTGAAACCGAAAGCATGAACCTTTACAAGCATTTGGATTTCTGTCTGTTATTTGGAAAGATTCTGGGGCGTATAGATGCTTCAACTATGCTTTATATACCCTTCGATTTTAAGTGTGATGAGTGAAATGTTAGTTGCTGGAAGCATGTTATACATCCGTATAGAATTAAAGCTTGTTGGTGAGTTTGTGTTCATTATTTGTCACACGATTTTGTCCAACGGATTATTTATAGTTAGTCTTACCTCTCAATAGCTTGCTCGTTGAACATATCATTCACTCACATGGACATATGTGAAGATTGTGTCGAACCCTTAGCTTTAAAAATGTATGCATACATATAATGAGAGAAGGAAGAAAATATAGGCAGGATTTCTATAAGCTTTAATGCTTCGAATGTGTAGGATTTTCGTGTTATTACCTTTTGACAGATGTTCTAATATGCGCAAGAAATGTTTGCCTTAAGTTTGAATAGCTTCTTACTCAAATTCTTGCCTAGAAAGCTATGTGTGACGTGGAAGGATGGTTTTAGAGAAATTATATTGTGTCATATCTTAGGCATTGCATGCTAGATGTCTGATGAAATGCCATTGAAGAAATGTTATGATACTTGGTTAAGAGATTATTGTATGTTAGGGCTTAGCTTTGTCATGCTCATTTGATTATGAGATGACAAATAATTTCTGTGAAAGAGCATTGGTTGCTAACTCGGTTATGATTGGTTCTTATTTTGTTTTAATGGTGAAGCTTTAGAGATGGCATGATACTTTAGCCAATAACCTATAGTTTTATCAAGATCTTTTTTTCTTACATCACTTATTGACGTCGCGATTATCATAAAGGGTCAATGGTTGTTATCATTTAGTTGGCTTAAGGGAAATATACCTGTGAAAATGTTACGTTGAGTATTCTTCTTTCATATTCATGAATGCTTTGGTTTAGACTTCTTGGGAGGATGAGAAGATACGTTGTCTGCTTTATGTCTCTTACTCGATTATTTTCTCTTGAGATTTGAATGGCCCTTTGAGTTCCTACATACAAGAGGTAAAATTTCCTACATATTTGGCTCATTGGATGGAATGGTTGGAACCACTGATGTCCTGTTTTTTTTTACATTTTTGATATTCGGGCATTGCGTGCATCTCTATCACTTTAGAGATATATGGAGTTTTATAGCATTCTTTTTCTCTGGCGAGCTTTGTGAATGTGTCTCTTTGAAGTATGTTAGAAGAGATTCATACCTTATGTTTCTTTTTTTTGGATGTCTAGTGGGTTATGGTTGGTGGAAGACTTTATGAGTTTGGAGAGGAGTTTTTGCAGTTTTTCGCTGTTTTCATGTTCCAAATTATTTTGGAGATAAGTTGGATGTAGATTTTTACCTATTTTTGGTTCCAAACGGTTTTGGGAATAAGTTATGTGCAGATTTTCATTGGTTTTATACTCCTAATTGATTTGGAAATAAGTTAGATGCATATTTTCATTGGTTTTACGCCCCAAACTATTTTGGAGATGGATTAAAGGCGGCTTTTTTTTTCTTCTCTCTATCCTCATTGAAAAAAAGGAAACTTGCTGGTAAGCTTTAAGAGCTGTTGAAATGTGCATATAAACACCAACTCTTCCTGTAGTGATCTCTATGAGATCTTTCTTGATGGGATGCTTTCGTTTTAACTCCAATGCATGTGTTTTCTTCTGGTTAGTTTCAAAACTATAGAGAAGGATTATTGTTTTCTGTCTGAAGGAATATGCAAGTCATGAGCTCTTTATCATATATTTATTTTTGCAGAGAAAATGATAGCAGTTATACAACACGAATTCAAACTTGAAAAGGGATTCCATGGGAATTGTTTTTGTTTATTCTGAGCTTCTTCTCTATAAAAAGATTTTGTGACCATGAGCTATTCTTTTTTTATCACTTCCAAAAAAAATAAATAATAATAATTTTGGGAGGATTTCTTGTCCGGTTCTTTCAAGCTCTCTTTGAGGTTTTCCTATTAAGTTGTTAAAGATTTTGATGCATCTTTCATCCTCTCAATTGTTAGGGATCCACGCGATGGGTATCATTCTTCAAAGTCAAGGTTGTTTTGAAATAAATGTTTTTAAACTCAAGTCAAGTGATAATGAGTTTCTTTTTCTTTATGTTATAAAGTAAGTGGGCTAATTTTCTTCTCTCCAGTAATACCATGCTAATGATGATTTTTTGGAAAACAATGATGGTGTACATTTGGCATTAAATGAGATTTGTAGGTTTGTTGAAAAGGTCGCACATGCTTCATAGTTCAATCTTGGAGAATTTATGGCTTGAATGCAAAATTTTATATGTTATGTTGAAAAGTTTTATGATTTCATTTGGAAAGATGTATGAATCGTTGGAGAACATTTGTGTGGTTTTCTTCCTCAATGATGAGTGTTCATAAGCCTTTCACAAGGTATTTTGGAGAGATGTTAGAAAGTATACATGTTCTTTTCCCTTTCACTAGTAAGCATCTCAAGTTGGTTATATTTTGAGTGGTATTTTGAGTGTGATCGAAGGGAGTTTGAAGTCTTTTGCAAAATTCTGTCATATGCATCTATGTCTCATGTGATGCAGGTTTATGTATGATGTCTTGAGATATCCCACGTTGTATGAAATGACATTGAGTTGCCTTTGGTATGAAAAGTTTTATAAGCTATTTTATATTGGAAGGTTTTACGAGTTGTTTTATGAAGGAAGGGTTTATGAAACCTTCTTGTTAGAAGATTTTCATAAAGTCACCCCACGTTAAAGAAATATACTATTTGTTTTGCATCGATAGAAGTTATTGTGGATTTTGTATTGGAGAAGTTTTATGGATTATTTTGCTCGAAGGTTTTGTGAGTTGTTTTGTTTTGAGATTCTTTGGATTGTTTTGGAGATTAAGGGCTTTATGAGCGGTTTTATGTTTGAGGAGCTTGATGTTAGGTGACTCTTTCAGTTCTCTTTTTATGGGTGAATTTTCTTTCTCTTATTTGTTTCTTTGGTTTCAAAGACGAGTTTCAAAAGAAATGTGAGTTGAAAATTTTATTTGGATTTCGGTTTCAAGACTGGTTTTCTTCTCTACTGCTTTGAGTCTTATATGGGTTTGATTTGGATAATTGTGTCAAGTCTTTCAAATGCTTTCTTAAAACATGGGAACAGTAAATAGCATCCAAATTTTCCTTCCTCTTATTTGCATTTGGCTTAAATGCTGAATTGGAACTAAGGGTGGGTTGAAGGCATACCTGACTTTGACAGGGCATGCCTATCAATGAGATGCTAACATTCCTTAAAAATAATAAATAAAGACCATTTTTGTGACAATGTGGGGAGTTCTTAAAATTTGGACAGTCCTGGAGAGCAAACAGCCAAGTTAACATCCAGATAAAAGAAAAATGTATGTTTTTTTTATTTAATTATATTTTATTTTGATTATTTGCATATTGAACATGATCCTGCTCTCATCCAATCTTTGTTCTTTTCTTTGTGCTTTTGCGAGGTACATGTGGGGAAGCAAAGAAAAAGCTTTTTAAGAGCACTAGACGAAGGAGATTGGACAATCGGATCTGAGCATCAGTCACCCCCATTCATTCTGGTGGGGGTGCTAAGGGCGGAACCACCGGGAGTTACCCCCCGGTGTTGTAAGTTTTCTTAAAACTTAGACAGCATTTAGGGAGCCCGTCTGTGTGTACGATCCCTTACCTTTAGGGCCATGTAGAAACTTCAATTCTTAAGTAGTTTTCTTTTCCTTTGTTGTTATAGATCCCTAAACCTATTCACATATATACAAATGTCTAAAGGGTTAGAAAACAAATTTCTCTACATCCTATACAATATTAGTGACACTTAAGGATAAAAATTAAGGACTGTGTCTTAGAAAACTTAGACTTAGGGTGCATACTCCCTTAGGATAGAAACACTAAACATAAAAAACTTAGTGACATGTCAACCTAGGATTAGTTTTCCTTAATTGATTAATAAAGCGATAAAATCAATTATAATCTAAATTAAATGAATTCAAACCCTCAATTCTCAATCAAGCTATAACCAATATACGAAGTCACTAGGAGGTAAAGTTTGAGCATGAACTTGAATTAAATCCAACTAACCCATTTATCACCCCTTAATTAAACATTAACTAAATGAGAATCATTAAAATAAACTTAATTTCAAGGAGTTATAAAAAATTGGAAAACAAACCTAACTCAAACCTAAAAAACTCATAATGCCTAAACTTTGAAAATTCGTAACTAACTCCAGAAAATTCCAAGTTGAGTAAACTAAGATGCATTCAACTCTAATTAAAACCTAGTATTTATTAAAAATATCAATTTTCTAGAAATTAGCCTAATTTAAAAAGTCAACTCTTCGGTCAACCGTAGTCAAATAACTAGGGCCCGAAACTCCTAAAATCATAACTTTGCCTAGAGAACTCCAAATCCAACAAACTAATAGTCTAATTACTCATGGTAGAGTATAATATTTAATAAAAATGCTAGAACTCTAAAACCTAGCTTATTTCTAAAAGTCACCTTTTGGACCCCCTTAACCTAGCGGATAGGTAGACCCCTGATCTTCTAAAATCCGCTAATGCAACTCAAACTTTAAATATTACTAACCTTAGTCTTAAAATGAATTAACCAACTAAACTAATTAAAAATAGACCCTAATTTATTAATATTTAAACTTTAATCAAACTCTCTCCTTCTGACCTTCAACAAACCTAAACTCAAAATAACTTAAATTAACTACCTAATATAGGACCTATCCAATGTCGCACAAACCTTCTACACACACGTAGAATTGATTGCTAGGGCACCATTTCTAGATCTAGGTTAGGCTGGTGTTTTCTTTCTCAGTTATTTTCTGTGTTGTGATCACTCTTACATGTGGCACATGTACTGTTTGTGTTGACTTGTTGTGATTATTTATTTTATTACTGTACTGTACTGTACCTATGTTATTGTTGCTTGTGTGTTAGATCTACCCCTAGGCTATGGATATTTTATACTGACTCAGTCTTATGTAGGTGGCCACGCTCATGCAGCGCTAAAATAAAGGGGGCTAAATTAATAATCATTATCATAAATTATAAATGTTTGCTACAGGTGCTCCAAAATGCTTAGCCCCCAAATGAATAAGAGTGTGGCCAAGTGTGTTTCATTTTCTGTACAAATATTAATTGCTTGGGTTGTTATATATAACTGCTTAGGATTTTATTAGGATAACCTTACAGGTTCAGTCCGGGTATAGATTTTCTTTTTCATAATGTAATTTGATGTAATTCATATTGAGTTTTGAAAGTCTTCAAAGGCATGGCATTTCAAATGTTAGGTACCCAAAGGGAGAAAGAAAGGCCCTCTCTCGGGGAGTATCTTTCTCATTTGGGTACCCTTCTGGAGAACGACCCGAAGGAGGACGATCTGAAGAAAGATGATTCATTGGAGGATGAAAACTTGAAGATGAAAAGCCTTGCATTTAAGACTTGCGTCGTTCAGTAGGATTAGTATCCAGGATGTTGTCGGTGGAGCCTGGCCACCATTACTTTTCTGCAGACCCTGGGTTGTACTTATACGGCACTTGCCGTGGACTGTGAACTTTTCTTTACTCTGTTCTGTGGATTTATATTGATGTGTTTACTTTGTGTGCGCAGTAGAAATTACCTGCTTTTCTTAGATTTCTTTCTTGCATGTGTGTGGCCTGATTTCACTAGGCTCTTTAGGAATAAATCTTTTTTTTTTTACTCGTAATAAAATTCTAAAATTTTAAGAATTAAATAACATAGAAACCTAACGACCTAGGGAATAGCTAGAACCGTCCGGGATCACATGCATATTATTGCATTTCTCTCCCTCCTTGCTATAAGACACTTCCCCGCCTGCGGGTAGAGTCCAGATAATCCGACCTATGAGGATAGGGCTGCAAGTGAACCAAGCGTTCGACGAGCTACTCGTTGTTCGGTTCGATTAAAGCTCGTTTGTGATCATTTAATTAACTAAACAAACAAACTTGAACAATATTTTAAATACTCGATTCTTAAATAAACAAACTTGAACACTAATGCGTTCGGCTCATTTATGTTCGCGAACAACATCATTTGAAGCTCGTGAACAAGCTCGACATTAAGCTCGATAAGAAGCTCGATAAAAGCTCGATTCTAGAATTAATAAATATAAATAATATAAATGCAACAGGAAAGCTTCATTTAAAAATATATTCATATTGATTAATGTTATTTTCATTTTACATAGACAATTATTTTTATTATAGATATGTTTGTTCATAGATATGTTCATGAACGTGTTTGTTTGATAGTTTAAAAAAATTTGTTAAATATGTTCACGAACATGCTCGATGTAATCGTTTGTTAGGAAGCTCGATAAAGCTCGTTTGTTAAGTTAATGAACATCTAAAAGTAGAGCTCGTTTATAGCTCGTTTATGTTTGTTTGTTTAAAGCTCAATAAGCACTAAACGAACCGAACATGAACTGAACATGAACCGAACATGAACACTCATTAATTTAAATGAACCAAATATGAACACAAACAATAATAAGAACAAACATGAACCAAACTTGAACAAGCTGATATTAGATGAACTCAAACATGAACACCCACATACTCGGCTCGGCTCGGTTCGTTTGCAGCCCTGTGCGCAGTAGAAATTACCTGCTTTTTTTAGGTTTCTTTATTGCATGTGTGTGGCCTGATTTTCCTAGGCTCTTTAGGAATAAATCTTTTTTTTTACTCGTAATAAAATTCTAAAATTTTAAGAATTAAATAACATAGAAACCTAACGACCTAGGGAATAGCTGGAACCGTCCGGGATCACATGCATATTATTGCATTTCTCTCCCTCCTTGCTATAAGACACTTCCCCGCCTGCGGGTAGAGTCCAGATAATCCGACCTATGAGGATGAGGTGCAAGATCTGGGGAAGTCTAATCTTTTTTGAAAAATTATTTTTATAAGCCTCTTTAAAGTTCTATGTATACCTGATTTGGAGACTTGAACCAGCATACATTGCATTAGAGATTAATTAAATTAAAACTTTAATCACATTAGTTCTAGGAGCATACACCCTACATAAGTCCAGGGCCAATTAGGAAACTCTCTAGACGTCGGCCCTACTTCCAAAAACCAAGCTACCTACCCATCTTTCATAAAGACTGAATAGCATGGATTTTATACGACTAGGTGGTTAGCTAGCTTTCCTTTTCAGGCAGGATATAAGCCCAGAATGCATTAGCTAGGACACGGGTGTTAGTGTTGTGCGTAGAACACTAAACCCACTCTAGATCTAGGATTCAATGCTACTATTGTTTTGTAGTATGCCTCATCAGTAGGTAAGTCTTCTATCATCCAGAGACTATAAGCCCTACCTATCTACGTCACACGGATGACGCCACCTCCATCCTTCTCTCCTATATGCTTTGAGTGCATGATTTATTTATTTTCTCCAGTTTCTTCTCACTACCTTAGTCCCTCCGGATGCTGAACTGAGCCGTGCATGTTGACTAAGCTAAGTTGAGCATTTCTTTCCCTTTTGAGTAGAATTTCCTAGTCTTATCCCCTTGTGTCAATCCCAATTTGGGAAGAATAATATATAATCCTTAATCGAGAGTTTTCTCAGGCCCTAGCTTGAGATGTAATTAACCATGGGGGCTTGCGCCCGTGGGAAACTGAATCCCACTTTCAAATAAACCCCACACGAGCTAATGTATCGGGTGGGGGAAATCCGTTGTGATGATCAGATCGTACATATTATTACCCATCGGGGTGTGCTGGTGAAAGCCGCTATCATTAATGGTTAATCGTATGTGTGATCGAATCTGCCCTCCCATTGGCAAATATTATCTCCCCCCATGGGGCGGCGATGTCTTGTGTCCTCTCAGAGGTCCACACTTAGTTTAAAATTTTATTTGATTTCATGGTCTCGATAGAAAGAACAAGCTGGTTTTCTAAATTAGGGCTCGGTTCACTCAAATCGTTCACTGGCTAGAATTACGACTGTTGATCTTATGATCAATAGTCGTGATCTGGCCATTACGCGACCTTATCTAACCGTGCGGCTTCGTCCGATGCAGCGACCTCCTTCCAGATCGATCTGGACCGCTGATTCACAAACGTGGAGGATCGGATGGCTACGGCGGGATGCTGACTCGGTTAAGTTAAAACTGCGTGGGTCCCGGTGTCTTTTTGTATTAATGGCTAATGATTGTCAGCGGCACAATCATCAGCATTTAATGCACCGCCGCCGGCAATCATTATCGCGGTTTGGCTGGACGAACCGAAACGCGCCACGTGGCATCCCGCCGCCGCGGTGCCGCCACCTTTTAAAAATGATTTTAAATTATTTAAAAATCATTTTTAAATACAAAAAATTATAAAAAATTTATTTTAAATCATTTAAAAAAAATTATTAAAAATTAATTTAAGTTATAAAAAAATATATTTTATATTAATATTTCAGAATATTACATATTTTAATTTAATATTATTATTAATTTAAATTCTTAAATATATTTTGAAATTATTTAAATATTAATTACTAATTATTTTAAATCAATATTTAATAAATAAATATTAATTATTTTATTTAAATATTAATTATTAAATGTTAATTATTAAATATCAAATATCAATTGTTAATTGTTTAAATATTTTATTTAAATTATAAGATAAATTTCAAATATTTTAAAATTAGAAGTTGACTTTGAATATTTAATATTAATTAAACATTTAAATTATTTAAATAATTAAATGATTGATTAATATTTAATTAATTAAACATAAAATTATGTTTTGAAATTAAAATTTATTACAAAATACTTAGTACATAATTAAAGAATTATTTTAAGTATTATCATTCTTTTTGAAAATTAATTTAAAAAAATATTTTGTTTAAATATTTTAAATAATATTTTGTTAATATTTAATCAAATATTATTTAATTTTAATGATTTAATTACAAACATTTTATTATTTTAAGTAATTTAAAATTTTAGAAAATCATTAAGTTTTAATTAATTTTAATTTAAGAATTATTTTAATTCTCAATTAATTTCAAATTACTAAAAAATACATTTGATCACTTTGAAAACTCATAAAAAATTCATATTAAATAAAAAATTTTAAGTATAATATCTTAAAATTTTGAAAAAAATAAATACTTTTAATTTAAAATTAATTTCAAAAATTAAAAACTTAATATATTTTGATTAATATTAACTATTTAATTATTTTAATGTTTAATTAATATTCAATTAAATATTAAACTAATTATTTTTAAGATTAAATATTTATTTTCAAATCATTTTAAAAAGGGCAGAGGATCTCTCAAAATAAAATATTTTGAAATTATTTTAAAATTATTTTCATAATATTTTGAAATATATTGAGATTGGTATTTTCAAGTATACATTTATATATTTTTTAAATTCTATTTTAAAATCATATATATTTTAAATCTTTAAAATTTGAGAGATCCCATAAAATTTTAAACCCAAGTTAGGCATATTTGAATAGAAATTATGTGGAAAGATTAGTGGATGGTTATATCTTAATCATCCACTAATCAAATTGTTAACTATAATTAGTTTTTAATACTTGCATGCTTACGGTGCACACACCACTTAGTTTAGGACTCTCGTAGATCTAAGAATTGATTGTAAATGATGTGTGTTCCTACATGTACTTGTTTGAGGGTTAGAAACTTTAATTCAAACCCATTAATTTAGTGACATCATTAAGGACAATAATTAAGGTCCTAATTCTAAAAAACTTAGAAAAATTATAATAATTAGGATATACATCATTTTGACTTGAAACTTTGAGTATTTGAACCTAGTGACATCTACAACCTATATAAAAATATTCACTGATTTTAAAAATCATTAGGCCCCTTAATCAATTTTCTTAAGTTTAAATCCGTAATTAAGCCTTTAAAACTTCTAGAAAATGTAATAAATCTAATTTAAATCCAAAAAATATAAATAAGATCTCTAAATGACCAAATTGAATCATTAAGCAATGAAAAGAAAATCAACCAGATTTGACATCAATTTTAAGAATAATTTAATTTTAAGTGAAATTCAATATTTAATTAAATTAATTTATTAAAAATTATTAAAAATTCTAAAACTCTCTCAAACACTTAGGAATCTCTTCTTAGGTCATTCTTGACCTTTAGAGTTGATTCTAAGGAGTTTGGAGGTCATTTGGATTCAAACCATCAAAAACCCCTTAATTAAATAAATTAAATAATTCAAATAGATTGTCAAACTTTAAAAATTCATAACTAATTCAAATAAACTCCAAATCAGTCAAAATTAACAGAATTTACTCATATTAAGGTCTAATATTTATCAAAAATATTAAATTTTCAGAAATCAAACAAATTTGAAAAAATTAACTTTTGGTCAAACTTAGTTCAAAATCAAATCAAAACTTCAAACCTTCACAATAAAATATGAAAAAATCCAAATTCAACATACTTATAGTCTAACTGATCGTATTAAGGTCTAGTATTTTAATAAAATATTAACTTTCCAGAATTTAAACTTAATTAAAATATCAACTTTTGACCCTTGAATTAAATTATTAAATAACCCAAAAAATTTCAAAATTCAATAAATCATCAATAATTCCAGAAAACATCAATTCAATATTAGAACCAGCAATCAATCAATTTGAATAAAATTTATCAACTCTCAAACCCTTAATCAAACCAAATTCAATTAATCATACAGGGTACCACTAGGTAACCCAGGCCTACGAGGCTATTAAATTAGCCCCAAGGAAGGTGAAATAAACTTCACGGCCTCGGTGTGCAACAAAGGTGGTATCTAATGAACAATAAAAATTAATTTTAAAATAAATTTTAAATCATTAAGACTTAAACTCAAATTAAAACTCTCTTAAGCCTTTCAACCAACTAAAACGCCAAACAACTTTAACTAATGATCATACTTAGGACATATCAAACCCACACAATCTTTACACACACTTTAGATGGTTTGCTAGGATAATCAACTCTAGTCTTAGGCTAGGCCAGTGTTTACTTTTCTACTGTGTGCCGTATTTTCGAGCTTTTACTACATACTGTTTGCTAGTAATAGAATTAATATGATTGTTTATTTAATTTCAACATTTTGTGATGTGATTGATTATGCGTTAGATCTACCCCTAGATTAGGGATGATTTATACTAATTCAATCTTATGCAAGTGTCCATGCTCGCACAGGACATTTAAAATTAAAGGGGGCAATAATTAAAGCTTTAAAATTGACGCTGTTTTCTACAGGTGCTCCAAAAATTTGCTTAAGTCCCCCTTTAAATTAAAAGAGCATGGTCAAGCGTGGCTGTGATTTGAGTATTTTAATTTCAAATATTAACTACTTGAGATTAATATATAACTGCTTGGGATGTCAAATATAATTATTGATTATTAGGATAACCGTGCAGGATCGAGTCTAGATTTTTATTTTTGATTAATGTAATTTAATTTAAATTGAGTTGTAAAATGCTAAATGCTTTGAGAATGGGATGTTTAAACATCTAATTTGGAATCCAAAGAGGAAGGGACATCCCTTAGGGGAGAGTTCCTTTCCATTTGGAGATCCAAATTATGATGAATTTCAAAGTATCCAAAGAGAAAAGATAACACCCCTATTTAGGGGGAGTTTCTTTTCATTTGGATATCCGGACCTGGCAACCCAAGAAGCCTTGCAGAAGGACAAAGATGTGAAGAACAAAGAGAAGACTAATTCTCAAAGTCACTTGAGTCTTAAGAGTAGAATCCGGGTTGTGTCAGTGGTACCCGGCCACTTTACTTTTCCTGCAGACCCTAGGTTATATAATTAAAAGGTACTTACCCATGGACTTTCATTTTGAGTATTAATTTAATTGATTTGATTATTTACTTGATTTGATTGATGTTGATTGCGATTAGGATTGCCTTCTCTTTGTAGTTTTTTGGTGATTATTGCATGTCGATTTTTATTTAGCCTGGAACTCGATCGGAGGCTCGTGAGGACACGCTTAAAACTATTTTTACTTAAACAAAACTTAAAACATTTAAGCTCAGATAGAAACTCAAACGCCTTTAAGAAGTAAGCCCGGACTCGCCGGGAGTTTTTCATGCATTTATATTAACTTTTCTCTACCTTGTTAGGCACCTCCCCTCTTACGAGTTCTGGCAGGCCACTCGACCTATTAGGGTGCAGTCCTGTCAAGGGGATATTGTGCAATCTCTAGGATAAAATCTATTTTTTAAGCCTGATTTTAAAATTACTTCATTTTAATTTTAACCATTCGAGTCAACTAGCATGCATCACATTAGCAACAGATTAAAGTTGAGTCTAATTCTTAATTGTATTTTTAGTTTAAGCATTTCACCCAATATATGTAAAGGGGTCAATTAGGAATCTGCTCTAGATGTCGACCCCAACTCCTTAAATCCAATCTTAAATAACATCCTTAACCACTCTTTCATTAAAGACCGGACATATGGTTTTGAAGCATTTAGGTGATTTAGCTGGCTCCCCAATCCAGGCCGGGGTAAGTCCAGATTTGCATTACATTAGTTTAGGTTCCGGGTCACTGATTTTTAGTACCCACTTTAGACTTAGGATCTAGTACCCACTTTAGACTTAGGATCTGAGGCAGATTTTCAATCTTAAGACCTCAATCTCTAGGAATCTAATTCCCAACTTCTAATAAAATTGATCATTCAAACATTAAATCTCTTTCCATCAAACTCAAGCCCAACACTTATGATATGATGGGGTGTTTCTGAAATAATTCAGAATCCCCGATACCTCCTACCCTTCCTCCTTTGTCTCCAGAAATAAGTGTTCAATTTTGATCCATTCCTAATTAAAATTTCAATTCTCTACCTCCTTTGAAATCAAATTTTAAAATCTAAATGAAATTCGTATTGCTATTTTAATCGAGAGTATTCATAGGAAATTTCTGGTTTCCTACGATGTAATTAACTACGAGTGCTTAAATTCGTAGGAGATTTAGAAATCCAGACCAGATTTTCAAAATTAAGTTTTCAAAACCCTTAATTAATTATCTTTGGAAAAATCAACTTTACGATCATTATCATCGTTTTCAAATGACTAACAATAAGCGATATCCTCTTTCCCTAGGAAGATATATCGTTCTATTATCATTTTGATTACGAAATTAATGATCTATTATCCAAATTATTGTAGTCAAATATTTGATTAAATACTCATTTTAACTATTCGGGATCATATGTAGTTCTTTCTCAAATTCAACTACGATAATAGGGATAAATTTAAAGTTTTAAAATTTGAACCCATTAGGGAATGATATGTTCACCTCTCGAGATGATTTATCATTCATGATGAGCGTTCAATTTCAAAAATAAAAATTTCAGAAATTAAGTATTTCCCAAAAAAAATTAAATCTTTTTCAAAGAAAATTAAAATATATTTTTCAACACCAACAGCTTCACCAAGAATTCTTTCTCCTATTATCGCATATAAATTGGGATCCTCATCAGACATTTCAACTTTGCTACCTTGAGAATCATCCTGTATTTTCATTTGTGACATATTAAAGTAGAGATCATGTCTGTGGTACAGGCCAATGAAGTTGTGCAGAACGACACATGCAATGACTATATCTGCTTGAACACCCAATGAAAACTATCGTATGTGTGTCAAAACCTGAAAACATTCCTTCCAACTCCCAAAAGTTTGCTCATCCACATTGCTTAGTTGTGTGTGTTGGTAATTGAACACTCTTGCTCAACAACGTATCGCCTAGATGTACTTCCACAATAAAATGCTAAGTGATATCGATATCCATGAATTGGTGCATTCAATTTATTAGTATTGGCATAACCTGAATCAACCAAATAATATCTACTGCGAGGTACTTCAAATTGTCAGGATTCGATTTAAGAGAGCTTCCTTATTACTTTCTAAAGAAGCTTTCAAGTACAAAAATATCTTAAAAATAATGAAAAAATAATGGGCAAAAACTATTCCAAATAGAGCCTAAGGCTTCGTTTGGGACAGTTTTTTTACTACTTTCTAAAATAGTTTTTTAGTATAAAAAATTCTTAAACAAAAAAATTGTATGCTAAAAAGCTTCTTCAAAAAGCATTAAGAAAGCCAACCCAAATAAAGCTTTTTAATTACAAAAATCAGCTTTTCATCCAAAATTTTTTTAAAAACGTGATAAAACAGTAGCTAAATAAAATTATGATTGCTTTTTAAAATATAAAGCAACAATGAAATTATCCCAAACAAATCCAAAGTCATTTTTTTCATAATCATGATCGAATCAACTTGAGATAGAATGTTTAACAACCTTAGAATAATTCCTATATACATTTTGTTTCGAGCGTGATGATTGCCTATTAGCTTGAGAAAGATCCTCTGCAAATACTATGATTTGTGAATTCCTAATTTGAAAACACACACACACATTATAGGACTACAAATGCTATGATTGCCGATTAACGTTAGAAAGATCCTCTTATTTGGCTAGTCGGATAAATGCCCATCCTCTTCTCACAATGATCAAAATCCCTTCTACAGTTGAGTGGTGCCTATGCACTTCTGACTTCACTATTAGTCAGTCTCCAACCTTGAAGAAGAGATAGTCAAGTTTTTTTTTAATTAATTTTATGACGAGGACACATTTGATTTCGTCAGGCACGTTTGGCGCTTTGTAAATTCTGGCAGACCTACCGGACCACCCACATCATTGTAACCGTAGCCGGCACTTGGGGGCCCCCACTGAAGGGGCGCTGCCGCTCGAGGGGAGTCGAACCCGAGATGGGAGATTATCAAATACTATTGACGCTTATATAAAAAAAAAAAACTTTCCGCGAAAGAGACCTCATATTTCCTTCTTCTTCATTGGCAAATATGACACTTGAGAAGACCATAATAACATTATCAAGAGTAAGTTGACTGATAGTGATATTCCACAATGAAATTTCATACATCAACATGAAGAACTGACTCAAAATAATTTTCTAATTTTTATCTCGAGAAAGAAGCAATTTTAAGCAAGAAAAATATATATATTTACTTTTACATTGAATAATATTAAAATGATGTACAATTTAAAATACTAGAAGGATATATAAAATATTTTAGGCTCCGTTTGGGACAACATTCTTACTATTTTCTAAAATAGCATTCTAATACAAAAATGCCAACTTTAAAAAAATTTTGTACTAAAAAATTGCTTTAAAAATAGTAAAAAATTGTCTCAAATAAAACATTGAGCTCTTAACTTACATCCCATCACATATCAATATAATTAATCTAAATCTATGAGTAACTGGCATATCATTCATTTGGTATGGCGCATTGCTACAGTTCTGTAAAATTTTGTTCGGCTGACTGAGAGGCATGCGGGGTGAATGCGTCAAATAATTTGACGTATTCTAAAGAATGCACCAAATCATTTGACTTATTTATTCTATTTTAAATTTTAAAACTTACATACTCTTACTACTAAAAATATATATTATATATATTATAGATGCTCTAAATTTCTGTTGCATAGGAACATTAATGAAAGGAAGTTACATTTAATTGCCCCCCGCCCCCCCCCCCCCCCCCCCCCCCCCCCAAAAAAAAATTTTGGAAAATGATTTACTCTTTGGCTCAAAGGATTAAACCTCTCATTAAACTTTCAGTCAGCCCCCATTACAATTTCTCTTTTCTCTGGGATCCTTAATTGAATGGGAATAGACTTGCTGATAGTTTTTCTAATTTTAGGTTGTCTCATTACAAGGTGGGGGATTTTATTGCTAATGGGCAATGAAAGTTACCAGATATTCTTCCCCCTAATCTGTGCCTGAAAATTTATAACATTGGTATTTTGGAGCAACCCGCCTTAACCCGGGGTGGCTCTAACGACTCTAAATTCAAGCAATTTTCTAAATAATTTTATGCTAATTTGGTGGAGGTTCCATGGCATAAATTCATATGGCACAAAAAGGCTTCTCTTAAATTTGCTTGTTTTGCTTGGATGGCTTTACTTGAAAAATTAAAGTGTGCTGATGTTCTTATCCGGAGAGGAATTCACGTGTCGGCTGGGTGTTCTTTTTGTAATAGCAATATGGAATCTCACCACCATATTTATTTTGACTGTGATTTCACCTTCTCGGTTCTTACTGCTCTTCTCCCAGTGTTTGAAAGGTTTTTATTTCGGCCAAACCTTTTCCAGACCTATGATTTTCTAGAAACGGAATTTTTTTATTCTAAATTGGAGAAAAATTTTCTTGCACTGTTTATTTTATATGGAGGGAGAGAAACAACAGACGTTTCTCTAATTGTTGGTTGTCTCCTTTGGCGGTGGTTGAAGGGATTAAACGAAACATTAGAGGAAAAATCATTAGCTAGAAAAATGTGGATTTACTCAAAGAAAAGTTTGGTGCGCTATTTTGATTATTGCCAGTTGCTGCTGATTCTTTGCGTTGCTTTGTTAGTTAAAGGTTTTGTTGGGACAATGATGATCAGGGAGCCCTACTCTGACTGGGTTTTATGATGGTGGTTCCCTTGGATGGCCCTTGTGCCCTTGACCTTTTTTGATCTTTTGCTGGCCTTGTGGCAACCAGGAACTTGGTTTCTACTTTTGGTGGGCGATTTTCCCCAGTCTGTTAGCTGAATTTTGATGTTATTCGGGGTGCTCCCTTTGTGTCTGAGTCCATTTTCCCCTACCCCCTCTCTTTTTGATGGGGTTCTTCGCCCTTTTCTTTTATAGGTTTTTTATTTTCTTACTTGTAATAATTTTTTCATTTTAATATATGGGCTGCGACCCCAAAATTTTCCAAAAAAAAACACTAACTAGCAATGATAATTGAGAGACGACAACATGAAGGCACTGGTATCATCATAGTGATGGAGAACTAATCGTAATGATAAGACTCCTCTTTGAGGTGAAAACTTAGCGAAAGGGAAAAATGCAAGCTACTCTGAGGATTCGTTGAACCACCACAGAAGATGTAAGGACAAATTTTATAAATCAAAATGTTTATAATTTTGATCCGTAAAATTGAAAGCAAAAGAAAAAAATTTTAAAGTGATGTCAGGCAATAACTGCCACTTCAGCATTTAAAAAAAATTTAAAAACAATTTTCATGCATATCTTCTTTATTTTCAAAAAGATATATTTTTTTAGAAAAAAATTTATGTTCCTTGATATATATTTTTTTTATTTCCAGAAGAGTTTTTATTTCCTTGATACTTAGCGTTGCAAAGGGATATCGGTCTGAAATCAGCAATAGAGGTGGTGTGGGAGGATTTCGGGATAAGGGCAAGAGCCGTAGCCTTAATGCCTTTAGGGAGATATCCTTTATCAAAGAAAGAGTGGACAGCTCTGCAAAGGGAAGGGCCTAGAATATGCCAGCTAGTTTTGTAAAAATGAAAGTTAAAATCATCCGGGCCGTGGGTGGAGGAGGAAGAACCAGAGAAAACCGCATGTTTGATTTCCTGGGTAGTAATGAGATCGGTTAGAAGGGAGAGCAGGTGCAGAGGGACAACATTGCCAGGTGGAAACACAGTGATATCCGGAGAGGGTAAAGTGATATGGTTATACAAATTCTGAAAATGGCTAGCAATGGTAACTCTAGCAAGGTGCATGTTGCCATCTCCTAAAGCACAATAAAGGGCCGAGCAGTTAAAGCTTTTCCTAGTGCGGATTTTAGAGTACAAGAATTTGAGATTGTCTTCCCCCTCTTTTAACCAATTGGCTTTTGCACGTTGAGAGATCCATGAGGACCAGGAAGCAGAAAGGTTTAAAATTGCCCCATTAACACCAATCAGATCAGTATTAAACTGAGAATTATTGGGGGTCCCTTTCCAGAGCAGTAAGGAGAAGGTTTTGCCTCTCCTGAAGAGCAGCCAGCTCAATTTCCATATTCCTAGCAGAAACCCACTCTTTGCTTTTAAGAATTGCTTTAAAACTCCTGAGTTTGTGCATAAAATCTACCAGGGGATTGCCAGAACAGTTGGCCATGAAAACATTCAAAAGTATATCCCAATAATCCTCCCTAGAGGTCTAGTAATTCTTGAATTGAAATCGGGGGGCAGTTCTATGATGGTTTCCTTCCAAAACCACAAGAGGAGAATGGTCAGAACACAAGGGATCGCCAATCCTGTAATGAGAATTAGGAAAGCAGGAAATCCACTCTTCATTAACAAGAGCACGGTCGAGCTTACTGCGGATGGGACTATCATGTTGCTGATTAAACCAAGTGAAGAAGTGACCATTAGAGGAAAGATCAAGAAGCTGATTTTCAAAAATAGAGGAGTTAAAGTCTCCAAGTCTGCTAGGATGCAAAAGAGTTCCACCATTTTTTTCATTTTGAAATCTACAACAGTTAAAATCCTCAATGATAATCCAAGGGCTGCCATTGTTAGGGTTAATATCACTGAGTTGCTACCAAAGATGCTTCCTATCCTTCGCAGAATTAGCCCCATAGATAAATGAAACAAAAATGCTAAGAGAAGAAGCATAAGTGATGAAGCCACTAATCATCTGAGAAGAGAAGAAGGTGGGGTTGAAATGCAATTTGCTCGCTGACCATTTGATCCAAATTCTCCTAGAGGAGGAGAAGGAGAAATTGTTGCAACTTTCTTCAAAATCAAAAAGCTTGTGGGAGTTAAGAAACCAGTGGTTAGAAATGGTATCAATGTGAATCCTATTTTCAAGGAGACAGATCAAATCCAATTTGTATTGGTTGATGAAGCGCTTACAGATGAGAACCTTGCTAGGGTTATTAAAACCCCTAATGTTTCAAGAAGAAAATCTAGGAAGGGTCATAAATTTTTGGATGAATTGGAGTGAGGCTTTTTGGGGTGCTTGCCTATGGTGTTTTTGGTGTGAGAGCTGGCAGTGTTTTGTTTCTTACTGGGATCTGGGCTTGTTTTTGAGATGGAGTCATCATCCTGAGATGAAGACAAGTTGGAGGAAGCTTCAGTAGTGGTGGCTATAAGAGCGTCGAACTTGTTAGGGGAGATGATAATAGGAGATTTTTTATTGATGACTTGTGGGATAATGCGGCCAGAATGATATCCTCAGAGGGGGAATTTAGGTTTGGGATAGAAGTGTTTGGAGGAGTAACTGAGGTGGAAGGGAAAGAGGTTACAGAGGGTGGAAAAGTTGCAGTATGTGGAGTTGTGGTCGTGGGAACTGCTGATGTAGTGGGGTTGTCGTTTAGCAAGGTGGACGGTTGTATGGCGGGTTGAAGCGACTGAGGGGGCAGTGAAGCATTGTTGGGGTTATATTGGGGGCGCAAATTAGGGATGTGGTTTAAGCTATTACCACGATTTTGGGTTCTGTTTGGTGCACGAGAGGAGCTCCTTCCTCTAGGAATTACTGGTTTATCAACAACCTCTACCGGTTTTGATGGGCAAGCAACAACATAGTAAAAAAGAGACCCACAGCACACACACGGCGAAGGTCGCCATTCATACTGGATTTTTAGTTTAGTAATCTCGCCTTCTATCGAAATGGGGACATAGTCTGGGTATGTGGCTTTGTTGTTGACCTGAACACATACTCTGGCGTATGTGAGTCTAGATTTCTGAGCGGTTAGGGCATCCACAGCTAAAGGAATTCCTATTTTGCTTGCGATCCTCGAAATTCCTTCAGAATCCCAACAACAAAGCGGAAGATCGATGATTTTAAACCAAATAGGGACGGATGAATAATTTTCTCGCTGAGGTTTGAACTTAGGGGTCCATTTTTGGAGGATGAAAGGTTTCCCTAAGAGAAACCAACCCCCCCCGTTCCAGGCCATTTCGTAGTCAACAATAGAAGAGAATTTAATGAGGAAGAAGCCATCACTCAAATTGAATAACTGAAAGGTACCTTGCAGCTTCCAGGTTTTGCGCATGGCAGCTAGGAGAGATCCATAGTAAGGACGCTTACCAACCGAGAAATCGACCAGGGAAAGGTTCCAGTTTTCAGCAACTGCGTCCGTTTTCTCTTTCTTAAAGACGACAACTTCATCAGGCTCTTGCCATAAAGAGATGGGGAGATCTTTGGAGGATAAACACTCCGGACTAACTATATTCGCCCAATCGAGATGGGGGGAAGAAGGAGGAGCAGTGGACTGGGAAGAAGGAAGGGGAGGAAAGTTTGTGGGGTGAAGAGGGGAGCCCATGGAGGAGGCGAGCCCTCCGGGCAGAAGGCGGGAAGGGACGCCTGGAGGAGGGAAACTCAGAGGCGGCTAGGGCTTGCGAAAAAAGTTCAAAACTGACAAACTTTGGGGACAATAGAAGAGAATTTAATGAGGAAGAATAGAGCTATGCGAAATTAAGTTAATTATGAATTATGAATATATGTTTTTTTATAATTTACAATTTTGCTGTTATAAAGAATTTATTCCCTTTATTTAATACTTTTTTTAATTAATTTTAGTAGAATAAATGTATTATTATTAGATTATGTTCCATTATTTTCGATTAAATAAACTAGTTAATATAATATAAATGTTGTTTAAATTTATTCTAAATTTGTAGACGAAGATTTAACATTTTTTTTAAAATAATTTGATGACCTACAAATCCCATTTCTTCCGAAAGAGACGACATTATCTTTAAAAAAAAAAAAATCTTACAGACTTAAAATCAATCCAACGTGACACAAAACATATCATAAAATCATCAAAATATAATTTTTTCACCACAAATTGTTCCGCATGTACTAATCCTTCTTACTAGGAAAAAAAATACTTATTTAAAATAAATATTTACTTTGATCGTAGTAAGGCGCATCGATTACATTCGACAGCTTCTACACTTACAGCCTTCAACAGTTCTTCACAAACCAGGAACAGATCCAACCATCTACGGATCGAAAAATAAGCCCTCAAATCTCAGCCTTAGAAGCCTTGACGTCCTCACCGCCCTTATCAGTCGCCTCCACAATCTCCACAACCCTAGCCTCCCGCTTCTGCAGATGCTCGGCGAACTTCGGCACGGTGATCCTCAACACTCCGCTCTCCATCTGCGCCCCGATCCGATCAATATCGGCGTTCCACGGCAGACGGAACCGCCGCCAGAACTTGCCAGTGGGTCGCTCGGCTCGGTGCCACTTCTCGCCCTCGGCCTCTTCCTCCGACCGCCTTTCGCCGCTCACACGCAGCACGCGTCCTTCCTCCACCTCGATCTTGACGTCATCGCGGCGTATGCCGGGAATGTCGAGGGAGATGATATGGGCTTTGGGGGTTTCTTTCCAATCGGCGCGGGCGAGGAGGGAGTCCGAAGCGGAGTTGGCTACTGCGAGGAGCGGCGGATCGGGGAGGCGGAAGGGGTCTTCGGCGGCGAGCAGGGCGTCCATGATGCTACTGCGGGTGAAAGGCGTGAGGGCGTTAGGGGTAGGTAGACCTAGGGCGACTGCGAGGAGGATGATGCATACGGTTGCAAATGAGGTTCTCATTGCTTGGGTGAAATGCAAACTGTATAGAACTGCAGGTAGATCAGCGTGAGAAACGATTTGAATTGGTGACGATATGCTGTAGATGCCTCATTTGAAGGATTTCAGGAATATTTATAGGAAGGAGAGGTAGGAAGAAGGATGGAGAAATTTCCCGAACGGATATGAAGGCGAAGTCCTGGATTTTCTAGTAGGTTCTGGTTTATATGTGTTCTCAACTTGCGACTAATAATTTATTTGAAATTATTAGCATCCGTACTCATTTTGGCAATGCTATTTATTTGATTCGAATTGAATTATAATGTTAATATAAATTTGTTGATATGAAAATTGATATATCTATAAAAGAATTGGTAACATCAGCACAAATCTCCGGATAAAAATTTGAATTAAAAATGATTGGAGTTAAATTTAAGATCATATGAACTTTAGTTTCAACAAATTTATAATTGCTATAAACATCTCAATGAGACGTACTCAATATATTAAAAGTTGTCCAATTCGAGCCTAAAGAAGTTCAAATCAAGCACTTGAACATAATTAAAAACTTCAAATATTAATTAGATGACCAAATAATCTTCAAATTAGACATTCTTATTGTTGAATCGAGTGGCTCAATGAGACGAATTGAATGATCACAATATCGCTGATATCATTAAGGCACTTAAATGCTGAATAAATACTTCATGATCAAGGGAATCAATCTGGACTGTATGATGGAGTGCTTCGGATTCTGGTTTAAATTACCAAAATAATCATTTCAAAAAAATTATAAATAAAGCATCATTCTTCGCATAATGAGGAAGAATAAAGAGAACTTGAGAGAGCTCTATTGTATGTTTCAACAATCGCCGTCAGCGACCACAACCAGCTATTACTCCCGACAATCACTATCGCCATCGACGATATGTTATGCCCAAGAATCTAATTTGAAAGAATACTTTTTTTATCTTTTATAATAACAACAATCATAACTATCGAATTTTTTTATCAGTAATATAATATCAGCGGAAGCAAATCTGTTGATAAAAAAAAATATGTTGATCAAAATTAGGGTTGCAAACGAATCGGGCTGAGCCGAGCTTCGGCATGTTCAAGTTCGAGCTCAATTGGCAAGACTTTGTTTGAGCTCAGCTCGAAATAAGCCAAGCTTTTTTTATCCCTGCTCGAGCTCGAGCTCGTTTAAAAAACACCTGTTTGAGCTTAGCTCATGTTCATATTTATACTTGGTTCATTTTAGGTTTGTCGAGCTTAGAAACCAGCGGCTCGTTAATTGCTTGTTTAATAAACTAACTCAACATAATTGAGCAGCTTGTTAGCTGGGCCGCTCATTTAACAATATAAAATTCATTTATTTTTTTTCATTCGAACAACTTGTAGAACTGTTCGCCTAGCTTACTGACCTGTCTTTGGGGATTCCTTTCTCCTTAGTAGACCCATCTGCCAAGCTTACGAATCGTCTGCATGGTGTGGGACTAAAATCCTAATATGAGAGCAAGAGTGAGTGTCGGGAGGACCAGAGCGTAGGTTCACGGGAGCTATTTGCGACCAGGAGAGCGGGAGGAGAGCAAGAATTTAAAAATAAATTATTAAACGATATGGTTCATAATCTTCTTAACGAGCTTGCTCGTGAGCTTCTTAATGAGCTTGTTGGCGAGCTTTAAACCACATTGTTCATGAATATAAACGAACCGAAGGCAAAGCTGTTCAAGCTCATTTATTTAGCTATCGAATATTTATAAAAAATGTTCAAGCTCATTCATTTACCTTATCAAACGAACATGAACAAGCTATTCTCGAGCCGAGTCATGAGTAGCTCGTCGAATGCTCGTTCTTTTGCAGCCCTAATTAAAATATCAATATACATCTGTATTCATACTCTAAAAATTAAATACAATTAGGGCTGCAAATGAACCGAGCCGAGCCGAGTATGTGAGGGTTCATGTTTGAGTTCGTTTATCATTAGCGTGTTCAAGTTTGGTTCGAGTATGTGAGGGTTCATGTTTGAGTTCGTTTATCATTAGCGTGTTCAAGTTTGGTTCGTGTTTGATTCGAGCTTTATTGTTTGTGTTCATGTTTGGTTCATTTAATTTAAGGGTGTTCATGTTTGGTTCAAGTTTTGTTCGTTTAGTTCTTATTGAGCTTTAAACAAACAAGCCTTAACGAGCTATGTTCGTGAACGAACTATGTTCGTGAACATATTTAGTAAACAATCTATTGAACTAATAAATCTTAAATTTGTTCATGAACATCTTAAACAAATAATCTAGCAAACATGGACAAATGTGTAAAATTTATTAATTAAAAATAATTATATTATTATGTTATAATAAATTTAAAATATTTATATTATGTATATTTATCAATTTTATAATTAAATATTAATCAAATTTTTATCAAGCTTATTCACTGGTTTTAAATCGAACACGAATCGAGCTTAATATCGAGCTTGTTCACGAACTTCAAATGATGTTGTTCGTGAACATAAATGAATCGAACACATTATTGTTCAAGCTTGTTTATTTAATGATCGAGTATTTAAAATATTGTTCATGTTTGTTTGTTTAGTTAGTTAAACGATCACAAACGAGTTTTAATCGAACCGAGCATCGAGTAGCTCGTCGAACGTTTGGTTTGCTTGCAGCCCTAAATACAATACATTAGATACAAATATACCACCCATCACTCATGAGTACAAAATAATATCTAAAGATAAAAGGAAATAAATAATAGAAAAACCTAAAAATCCTATTAACTAATCAGTCTCACACTCATAATCCTCTTTCCTAATATTAAATTATTTAAAGTACATATAATGAACTAAAAAGCTCTGCATGTCTCTAAATCCTACAATTAAACTCAAAGCACAATCAAGAAGTAGTATGCATATCGTCAATCAGTTCATAATAGCAGCAGTTAATATGATTATGAATTTATACAGAAATAATAAATAATATATAGTAGCAGTGAAATCTATAAAGCAATGAAAAAATATAATACATAGGCCAATTAAATAGTATAGTATGGAAACAGTTAAACCAATAAACAAGTAAAGATGTTAATTTGATACATCATTCATCATAGAAGTACTATCAAATCAATAAGAAAATTATATAAATCAGTAAAATTAAAGCATCTACAAAGACTATCAAAATCTCACGCGATAAAATTATATAAGGGTATACACCTGATATTCAGCTTTTTTATATCAGTATCAAGTCAGTATCTTATATCATATGCTCAACAATAAGAATCATGTGCTCAATAACAATGAGATAATAAATAGTGAATCAACAACAGTAACATTATTATTATTGAATTGGTAATAGTATCAGTAACAATATCAATATCTATAAAACCGATGGCAATACCAATAAACTAATATGATAATAGTAGCAGTAATCAGTAGAACAGTAAAATAGTATAATGGCAATAATACAATAACATGCATTTCAATAATAACACTAAATAAGGAGTTCTGACTTTAGTGGCATCTTTTCAGTAGTTAGTAAGACAGTAATTAGTATATTACGTCCCAGGATCTAAAGTGAAAGAATTTCTTTTCTTTTCTTTTCTTTTTTAATTATCTTTTCAACTCATTTTCTTACAATCGGGTTAATTTAATATCTAGAGCTGATTAATTGAATTAAAGAAATATAAATAATAAAAAAATATAATTCATATTACTATAATCAATATTTACATTTTATTTCTATCTCTAGGGTTCAAAATAATATATTTAATAGTCTTCATAGGCTGAAGGCTATTAAATAATATACGTAAGCCAGAGGAACTGCAAGCTAGAAAACTAAGCTAACAGTATAAAAAGAAAACTATACATTTTGTCCAATGAAGATGTAATAAAATTATATCAAATTATTCAAAATAATCAAATCTATCGCATATTAAAAATTGCACAATGAAATTTTACGTAATTTGAAGATAATATATTTTTAGTAGATTTCAGAGAGAAAAAATCTATAAAATAAAAATTATTAAAAATAGAATTAAGAGTATAGTTAGTTACAATAAATAGAATAATGTTTATTAAAGAATGATAGACAAAAATCACTCAAATGCTTTCTCTCTCCTCTTCTCCCCCTTCATTCTTCTCCTCTTTTGGTTTCTTCTCGGGCAAGGCACACAAGTGAGGGAGGGTTGAGGGAAATGATATAAATATTTAGAATAAAAAATATATAAAAAAATTATCAGTGACCTTGCATCGCAGCGTTCATACTCAGTAATATAACATTGCATGTTGAATTTAGAATTATTATAGAAATAGAGACTCAAATGGAACTCACAAGCATAGCACCGAAGCGCTTTAGTTCAAATCAAAATTCAAAAATTTATATTTCAAAATACTTCTTATTTTTGTGTCGTTACATAGTAAATGTTAACTTAATAAGTTGAGTCGTCACTCGTTATCCGTCGATATAATAGTAACTCCTTATAACTCTCAATCAGTTAATTAATATAGGCTAACACCAAACCGTGATATTTAAAGGAAAACACATCAACCCACCATCTTGTACAGGTTAGTCAGTCTCCAGCCAATGTTAGTAAATCACCAGCCTTAGCTTATTTTCACACATTAATTTTATAATTTATAAAAGTAATAACAACCAGCTATTACTCAGTCATATATACATATTCATTCACAATGCTCATATTAACATTGTGTTTATAATAAAATATTTAAATTTTCATTCTTTGTAAATCATACAAAACATAATAACTTTCCTTTTATCCTATGAAATTACACAATCAATCAATTAAAATATTCATAATAATCAATATCACAACATATAAAAAATTGTGTGGTAGAAGTTAACTAAATCCAAAGAAAATCAAGTAATTACTTTGGAAGAAATCGAACGGTCGAAATCAATTTTTTTTAAAATAGGAATAAGATAAAAGTCTCCTACCACAATTTAAGCAATTTTCATAAAAACGGAGAAGCGAGATAGCGTCCAAAATAAAGATTTTTTCTTTCTCTCTCCTTTTTCTCCTCTACCTTTTCTTCTTTCTTCCACGACAAGTTGGTGTGGGTGGAGGATGAGGGCAACTAGTGGAAATTAAGAAATGGCTATTTAATATATATATATATATAAACCCTGTTAGTGGCCTAGGGCCATGGCACTGTATGCTAAATTCAAAATTACTGTAGAACATCGCCTTTAATGCTGCATCGACAACTTATGGCATCGCTGCGCTCACAAGTTTAGCACCGCAGCGTTCACAAGCTCAATGTCACATCACTTTAGTTCAAATAAAAATTCAGATTTTTCATTTTAAAAATTGTCTTCAATATATCATGTTGTTATATGATCAACATGAGAAATCGCCCCCATCTCATGAATATTGATAATATTTAACCATGTTATTCATTATAATCATCCTCTTGTGGACACCTACTTTCTATAATCTTTATTAAAGAACTCAAGCTCTGTGTACACTAGATTTCTGTAACTCTCTTAGAAAAAACCAAATGTTTGTTTATTCCCATCTTCTTCAATACCGAAGAAAACGGGATTTTTGTATCACTTATTACATAATGGACTTTACAATTGGCCTAGATCCTGCGATTTTCTCTTTCCGAGTTTTTCACGTAAAAAATTTATGATCTTATTACTTTTATCTGTGCAAGCTGAATTTTTTTGGATAATGTTGAGATATAAAACACTCTATTGGCTCAAATCTTCTGGCACGTAACAAAAAAAGAGAAAATAGAAAATAAAATAAAATACAACAAAAGAGAATATCCTTAATTACACTAATTAGTATTGAATTTCATTATATATATTAGAAAATAATTTTGATTTAATTAATTATTATAACAAAATGATAAAAAAGAAAAAAAATAGAATAATCAAAGTCACTTGATATAAGGGAGTAATATATAATTCTTGAATATTTAATTAACTTTATACTTAAATTCTTAGTGGTAATATATTTTAAATGAATATTTTATGTTAATATTTTTTAAAGAAGCTAACTCATGAGTCAACAAGTCAAGTTAGAATTGAGCATGATTGAGCCTTATCATTTGGCCAATTGTGCCCATGATGTAAACTTCTCTTGGTTGGTCATGTTGAATTGAACTAGGCTCAAGCTGTTTTTGGTATACAACCTCTTTTTGAAAGCCTATACTTCCAATGATATTGCTTGTCTAAATATTTTTTTACTGAATATCTGATTCAAATTTGTTAATAAATAAGCAGTCAATAGCCTACATATTATTGGAAGAAAAAATTGTAAAAATTGTAAAAATGTCCATATGAGTTTAAAATAGCTAAAAATCTAAATACTAATTAAATCTAAAAAAATAAAAAATAATTGAATAATTTAATTTTAAAAGCAGGTTAATATATTATGATCTAATTTTCATCAATATGATTTTAAAAAATTGAAACATATAAATTCTTCTTTTACATTTAAATATTTAAATATTTTCATACTTTATTATATATTTTATAATAAATATCTTTATTTATTGACTAATGGTTAAAATCTCTTCAAATCTTGATCAAATGTACTCATTATGTTGGGCCAAATTTTGAGTTCGATTTGGATCATGAAATTAAGGTGAAGATTTTGGTCTTGTTTGGGACGACTTTTTTACTGCTTCTTAAAGTAATTTTTAATACAAAAATTAAATTTTTTATACTAAAAAGCTGCTTTAAGAAGCAGTAAGAAAGTCATCCCAAATAAAGCCTTTATTTAAGATGACTTTCTTATTGCTTCCTAAAATAAATTTTTAATAATTTTTTTATTAAAAAATTACTTAAAAAAAATACTAAGAAAATGGTCGCAAACTAAGCCAAATAGCTGGCTCTTGCTGGAGGCAGTTGTTCAATAATGAAATTGACAGGGGCTTATTAAAAAACTGACCGGCATCTACTTGTAGTAATTTTTCCGCCTGACCAGTACCAACTTGAAGTCTCTGGAAGCCTCTTTACCGTCCCCCACCTCCCACCACTCGCTCGAACCTTCGCGTCATGTCTCAGATATAAACTACTCCCCTATATATAACAATCCTTCCTTCACAAAAACTTCAGCCCTAAGACGATCGACACAAGTGCTAATTCTACAGGAATCTTGACGAGAACTCAGCCATGATCACACGCACTGCTTTCTTCTCCTTCAGCCTTCTCCTCTTCCTACTCTCAACCACCACCCCATCTTCCGCTTCTCTGCTCCAATCACTCGACCCGGTCACCGAACGCCTCATAGACCCGTTTCGAATCCTCGAGCACATACCCTTCGAGCTGGACCGGGCCGACTTAACGCCAGCGGTCTTTCCAACCACCGCCACCGTTAACTGGAAGGAAACTCCAACCGCCCATGAGATCTCCATCGACGTCCCCGGAATGAAGAAAGAGGAGCTCAAGATCGAAGTATTAGATGAGAATCGAGTCTTGCGTGTCAGCGGCGAGCGGAGGAGAGAGGAAGAGAAAAAGGGAGAAAAATGGCACCGCGTTGAACGAGCAGAGAGGTTCTGGCGTCAGTTCAGATTGCCGGAAAACGTCGAACTTGACTCCGTTAAGGCCAAGTTAGAGGATGGCGTGCTTACCGTGACCCTGCCTAAGCTGGCGCTTGACAAGGTGAAGGGTCCCCGGACGGTGAACATAGTCGGCGGCGAAGTGGAGAAGGAGAGTTTGAGCGGCGGTAAAGATGTTGGAAAGAAGGTCGAGCTCTAAGCATTAGTGGACATAGAGCGTTTCTGAATAGCCGAAGAGCTACTAATTATGTGCCTGTTATCAACGGTTGGGTGCTCTGTGTTTTCTTTTCGATGGAAGTTTGGTTATATGGCTTATCGAGTTTTGAAATAAAAATTTAGCGTCTGTTTTGGAGAATATTTTATTATTCGATTGTTATTTTTCTTTTTATTTTTTATTATTTTTTTCTGTAACAAGTTTTTAATAGCGGCTTTAAAAAAAGTTAAATTTTTTAAAAAATTTATAATTAATTTTATAAAAAGTTATCGTTTCAAATAAAATTTTAAATTTAGGTTTCATTTATGAAAAAAATTATTATGATCTGGAATAAGCGATTTTTTTTTTACAGTGTGTTCGAGAGATAAAATAAATTATTATTTTTATGAAATATCTACCCAATTAATAAAATTTACAATAAATTAAGCTAACTTGACACTAAAAAATACATGAATTTATTAGTTTATATCTTTAAGATTGATATATCATCAAAGAATTATTTTAATTAGGCACGCATCTAAAGGCAAAAATTAAATTGGAAAATTCAAAAATTAATTCAGAAATCATCTGAATTTTGATTTCAGCAAATTTATAGTCAAACTGAACGTCTCGGAAATATAAACCCAACGACACCAAATTCAACCCAATTCGAGTTCAAATGGGTCCAAATCAAAGACCCGAAGTATATTTGGAGGGTTCAAACTATAATTGAATTACCAAACGGTTTCCAAACATGACATTCTTATAGTCAAATCGAGTGGCTCAACGAGACGAATCCAACGAGCCCAAGATCGTCTAATTCTAATATCATTAAGGCCTTCAAATGTTCAATAAACTGTCTATGATCAAGGGATTCAACATCAGCCGTTCATTCGAATTATTACCAATTTACCCTTGATCTTCCTCTTATTTACTGGTCATGCCACTCTCAAAAAATTATAAATAGACCCTTCATTTTTCTTGAGAGGGGACCAAAGCAAGAAGAGAAGAGAAGGAGCTAATGAAGAAGAGAAGAGAAGAAGCTAAGGAAGAGAAGAAGAAAGAGAGCTCTCTTGCCCCTAGACTCCTCCTCGACTACCGTCGGACTTTCACTCGGCAGCCGACCGACGCCGAAGTTCCGCCGGATCACCACCTGAAGTCGGAGTTCCAACGGACCACCACCTGACGCCGGAGTTCCACCAGATCACCACCTGACGTCGAAGTTCCGCCCGACTACTCAACATCGCTGGATTTTTGCTCTCTATTTGCGACTGAATTTTAAATCTGAGAGTTGATTATTGTAATCTGATCGTCCTCAATTTTAAGAACGAGTCAACCAATTATAACCAAAGCAAATACTAGTAGAATCTTTTCGGCTGGGCGTGACCCTGTTGTTTTTCCCTTTTCAAAGTTTTTCACGTAAAAATCCTGGTGTTGCATTTTTCTTCTGTTTGTGTTGAATATCCGTACAATGCTGAGACGAAAATTTTTTAACTCTATCACCGCGTATATTCTAGCCTGCAACAAAGATAATTATTAAATTTATAGATGTGCATAATTTAAATATCCTACAGAAATATCTATGAAATTTATGAATGAACTATCATTTATTAACACCTTCCCAAATATGTAATAATTGATCAAAGTGGCTGATCCGTCAATATGATCAACGATATAGTTCGAGATGGTCAATGAAAAAATATTGCTTAAAGATATTCTGATACATTTTGAAATTAGTGCAATTCTTAGATATTACATATAGCACTAATCTCAGTTAGACCTTTTTTACATGATGGATATAATTTTAAAAAATTAAATAATAATAATAAAATAGATAAAAGTGTATAAATTAGTATGTTTTGAGAAAAAAACATGCAAACAATTAGTAAGATATAATCAATAAATTTATAGAAGGAAAATATAAGAAGACAATAATGTGTAAGGGGTTAAATTAGTCATTTTTTTTGAGAATTGGAAAAAATTGTAAGTTGAAGATGGACAAAACTTCTAAAATTTAGTCTTTTCTTAAAGTAATTTTTTTTTGGCCAAATTACTCACTCTAATATGATTCTATCTTTAATCTTCTTGCAAATTAAAATATTTTAAAGCTCATTCTGATAAAAAATATATATCAAGATGTTTTGATGTAATTTTTTCAAATCTTCATAAAATGATAATTTGAGGGGATTTTCTTTTCTTTTGTTGCAGCTTGTAAAATGTTTTTATGAGAATGAAATATATTTGCAGAAATACCCCTCTACTTCATTTCTACAATATAAATTTGAGCAGCTATATAGAAAAGCCCAAAGTTGTGAAAATTGAACTAGACAATGAGCTGAAAGAAGGAGAGGTTCACGATTCAACCGGTTCGACTGACGTAATAAATAATAATACAAAAATTTAAAATTCACAAACATAATTTCAACAATACTAAAAATAAATAATAAAACTAAAATCTAATTTCAGTAAATACAAAAATTGACAAATGCAGTTTCAGCAATACACAATATTCTTCAAAATATTCTCTAAGCAAGCACGACAAATAGATTTAAGAATATTAAAAATAAAGTTTTCTTACACAATTAAACTTCAACACATGATTTAAAAATCGCCAAACCAAAACGATACTCCTTGCGGCTCCAGGTTCCTGCAAGAGCTGGTCCAGCTATCCTGCGGCTCCCAATTCCCTCACAGGATGGCCAAATTAGCTAATTCGTTATTATCACATTGCATTGGGAGAGGAATGCATACCTCAGTTCGATGTGTAGCAACAATTCATAGAGCTGAAATTTTACATCACTTGGCTCTATGTCTCTTCCTATTTTGTAGAAGAAATAAGATAAGAATTCCGTAAAATTGTACCTATCAATGAATGTGATATCAAAACAAAATTTCATATTACCACATTTTTTTTCTTAAGATTATTTATATCAATTAATCGCATTTACAAACAACAAAATTTGTCTAAAAATATCATATTGCTTAATTCTAATTTCAATTCATAATGATTTTGAAATCCCCACTGATCAAAGCTCTGATCAGAGTGTTCTGATACAATTTTTTTGCCAAGAGATAACCTATTTTTTATTCTTACATCCTTCTCTCTCATTCCATTCCAAATACATTCGAGAAGCCAAATAATGCATGTACGCCCCTGCAATGGCATCCATCTCTCAGGGACTCTTGCGCCATAAATCACCATTCTGACCCTATAGCACAACCCCATCACACTTAAATCAATGACTCAAATCCATAAATTTTTGAACCGCACGGTTCTTAAAAATCGGCGACGGATTGACGGTTGCCGGTCCAACCAGCCGGGCAGGCAGTTTTTATCCAGTTTGACTCGAAGCCAGTTTTAAGGCTTAAGTTAACCGGTCGGTCCGGTCCAATTTTTAAAACCAAGAAAAAATCCTATATCGCAAAATTAATTGGCATAATTCAGCCAGAAATGCAAATCTTTGTGAAAACAATGATGGAAATTACATCAACATTCTTAAAATATACTGTACACCTTCCCTTCTTCATATTAAAATGCAAAATTAAACAGATATAATAATATTTAACTCTTTAATAATTTCAAATTTAACGTTTTAACACTATCTATTTACTATCTATTAATAAGTTTTTCATTTTTCCTTCTTTATAATTACATTAAATATGGAGGGTCTTCTGATAAAAAGGGACAGAGAAGAGCGGCGGTTGATTCCATTAAAGAATTATAAAATTTTTTTCTCGTGAACGAATTATAAATTTATTTTTCTCGTGAATTATCTTCACGAACTTTTCGCCAACTTTTTCAGGGGATTTATGATTTATCAAATTTTTATATATCTAATATTTAAAATTTTTATTATATTAATAAATATAAATTTTTAATATTAAATAAATAAATTTATTAAATTTTATGATATATATGCAAATTTAAAATAATATATTTGTCTGCTTTCAGATGGCTTAACCAAAATTAAAAAAAAATTTATATATTATTTCAATTTAACTAATTAAAAAATATAAGGAGATTTTTTTTTTTTTTGAGAGTTATAACTATTCTGTTCCTCCATTTATAGCCCGGAGCATCTTCTTCCCCTCAAATCCACGCTTCTCTCTCTTTCTCTGTAGCAGAAAACCTCACCGCTGGCCAGCCGTATTTGATTCCCAAATTAAAGTTTATGGCTTAGCGGCGGGGTTGCTTCTTTGTTTTCAGAAGCCATTGATCTTATTCCGGTTAGCTGTCGTGGCATCTGTAGATTGCCGGAATCTGATTTTGCTGGAAGACCGGCAAAGGTTACAGTTTTATTTCTTTCTCTCTCTATCTTTTCCTGTTTATCTTGTTTTTTTTGAGGGAACTCTAGAAATCTTGGATATATAGTGATGGACTTTCATCACATTCTCTTCTGTTATTGTATTTTTGACTCTGATCACTGCGTATTGGAATCTCAAAGCAACTATTTTGAGGGTTCAGGTTTGGCTCATCGTTGTGATCTTAGGGCTGATAAAACAAATATGTATAAAAATGATTTTTTTTATTTTATATGTGGAAGTGAAATATTTTTGCTGAATTTTTTATGAAATTTCAAACCAACGGTAATTTTTAACTGTAGCAGCTGTGATTGAAGATTGCAGTGGCGGAGAGATGAAGATACAATGCGATGCGTGCGAGAAGGCAGAGGCGGTTGTGCTCTGCTGCGCGGATGAGGCGGCGCTCTGCTGGGATTGCGACGAGAAGGTACATGCGGCCAACAAGCTAGCAGGAAAACACCAGAGAGTACCGCTCCTCCTCCCCAGCGCCTCCTCTGCTACCTCCAAATTGCCCGGTTGTGATATCTGCCGGGTATGTAGTCTTCCCTCCTGTTCCAATTAATTAGATATTTAGTATTTATTTAATGATGGTATGCAACATGCAGAGTTATTGTCAATTTGTACCAAAGCTGTAACCTTTATTCTGCTTTCTATATGGAAGAGAGGCATCCCATAATCATTTCGCCTTATCTCAACTATTCTTGATCGGATTTTCTCCATTTGTTCTTGTCAATGTTGCATGATGTACTTAACTCTATTTCACACTTCTTTTTTGTGAGATCTATAACTTTCTTATCTTTGATATTTCCTTTCTTTTTTAATGGGGGAATTATGTACATAACACTAAAAACTTACCTACTTATAAAACTAAGGTTTCGTTTGAGACAACTTTCTTACTGCTTTCAAAACGGCTTTTTAACACAAAAATTTTTCAAATTTTTTATACTAGAAAGTCATTTTAGAAAGCAGCAAAACAGCTGTTCCATACGAAGCTTAACATTCATGTCATTTTTTTGTACTACTGACCCGTGTATTTACGTATACTGAAAGATCAAATCATTAGAAATTTGATAAAAATGAGAAATATGTATTGGGATTTTGTTTTGAATTTCAATGTTTGGATGACAATTTGAAAATAAAAAGCACAAATTTTGCATACAGATGTCAAAATTACATACTTGTTCAACATTTAAAGTATTTTCTGAAGCAAAACCCGAGGGTAAGACATTTCACAATAGCATCCTATTTCTATGAAAATTTGATCAGCTAGGAGTTGTACTCTCATAAAGACTGCAGAAAGGCAGTTGAAAATAAATGACCTAACCAGTAAGTATAGGGAGCAATCTGCCTCACCAGTCTTCTCTTTTAGAAGAATTTGCACAGGATTTTAAATTGAATTCAAGGAAAGAAAAACAATAGCTTAGATTAGACTTTAGCAGTAAAATTTATGAGCACGTTTATTTGAAGGATGAAAATCAACTCAATCATGACTTTTAAAGGTGGAAAATCCCTTTCCAACTTTCTCTATAAATCATTCACAATTTGTAGAAATAATTTAAAGCTTTCTAGCATATAATCTAAATTAGAACATAGCTGGTATTATAATTGAGTTGTAACTATGTTATAAGTTAGGTACTTTGTTGATGGGAGCAAGCATTCAATGATTAAATTTCTAAGTCAATTATAAACTCCAAATCATTAAGGCTCGTTTGAGACGGCTTTCTTATTGTTTCTTAAAACAGCTTTCTAGTACAATAATTTTAAAAAGCTGCTTTAAGAAGCAGTAAAAAAGCCATCTCAAACAAAGTCTAAGTGACACCTATATAATATTCCATTACTAATCCTAAGATTATAATTGCTTGAGAACTTTATTTGGTTCTGATTACATCCAACCAGAATCATACTCATTTAAGAGGGCAAAGAAAGGTTTAGACTTCAATTGTTATGATGCACCAATCTCCAATGAAATGTGTTTCTATTCTGTCCTAATTTAGAAGCCAAACCATATTATTGCATGCAATAATTTCTGTGGATTATATAGCGCATATTCTACAGTGAAATTCAGTTTTGTTTGCATAATTAAAGCCTCTACCAGCAAAGAAAGAGATTTGATATAAATGATTTGGCTGTTTCTTATATGGAAGATCATAAAAAAGGAAATTTAATATCCTAAAGATGTGGAAAAGTTGGCTTGCTATTTAATTATATGTAACCATGTGATCTTTGTCTTTTAGATGACAGTTGTGGTAGTCATATCTTTTTCTATAATGCTCACCTAAATTTAGCAACTGTTCAACAATCGTTAGATCTTTGTTTTAGGTCATTGATCTTCCTTTTAGTATCTTGATGCTACGTCTAAACCTCCTAATTGAAATGGATTTTTACCTGAAGATAAATGCAAAGATTATTTTGTTGTATAGAACATATAAAACTATGACAAACATGTTAATAAGATATTATGAACCTTGTGTTAGTATTTTTGATTCAATTTTAGTTAGTTTCGGTTTTAATATTTTACCCCTTTCCTTTAGGTAGTTTTAGTATAAATAGGGGAGGCATTGTATAGGTTTTGGTAGTGCAAGAAATAAACATTTGAGTCATGTTTTCTTCTTCCAAGATTTGTGCTCTCTCCCTCCCCTCTCCCTCTCTCCCTCTACATTCAAGAAGCAGAATCTTCCTCCAAGATTTCCTAACAATTGGTATCAGAGCCGGGTGGAGGCGATTATGGGCAAGGAGGATGAATGTGTTCTTGTAATCAAGAAGCGGAGGAGGTCAGGCTGTCGGTGATGTTCACGCGGAAGCAGAGAGCGTGGCTGGGGCTGATGTCGGGCTTGCATGCCAGATGCGCGATCGTGCATAGGAGGTCAGGCTTCTGGCCGCGATTTTGTTTGCATGTGGCGGACAAGAGGAGAGGCGCAACTTCGGTCGAGACTTTTCTTAGGTAGTTCTTGATGGAAGCAGGTGGAGCAATGGCTTTTGGTAAAGGCAAAGAAGCAAGAAGATCTACCACAAGGTGGAGGTGTAGTTGCTAGGAGGTGACCAGTGGTGAAGCTTGGTCAAGACAATAAGATAGCATTCAAGGTCTCTATTCTATTTTCTTGTTAATATTTTGTAAAATTAAACCAAGGTGGAGATTGTTAGTATTTTTGATCCAATTTTAGTTAGTTTAGGTTTTAATATTTTGTCCCTTTCCTTTATGTAGTTTTAGTTTAAATAGGGGAGACATTGTATTGTTTTGATAGTGCAAGAAATAAACATTCGAGTCCTATTTTCTTCTTCCAAGATCTGTGCTCTCTTCCTCCCCTCTCCCTCTCCCTCTACATTCAAGAAGCAGAACCTTCCTCCAAGATTTCCCAACACCTTGGGGAAGTCATCTGGAGATTTCATGCTCAATATTCAAACATTATGCACGCCACTACCAACATTTGTAATGACCTTTCACCATATAATGGACAATTGAATGCTATGAGTTATAAGCCATTGAATATGTTAATGAAATGGCTGGCTTTCCCCTATTAATGACTAAGGACCACCATGTCTTGAGGACCATTATCTCTTGATAGACAGATTGAGGAGGCTCTTTTTAGTGTAGCTACCATTCTTAAATTTCACTTGGTGCCGGTTGTAACATGATAACTAGTCCAAAATGTTTTTAACCCTTATTTAAAAAAAAAAAAAACCTTAAGAGTTCAAAATATGCTGTGCCATTTTGTTTTCTCAGACAAAGGTTTCGTTTGAGACAGTTCTTTTACAGCTTTCTAAAGCAGCTTTTTTGTTCAAAATTTTATTGAACTACAAATTTTCGAATTCAAAAAATTGTTTTAAAAAACAGTAAGAAAATCGTCCCAAACAAAGCCAAAGATTTTACAGTTTACTAGAAAAGTTTATAGGTGTTCTCAGCAGCTTTAGTTACGATATGATTTTTTTTTTTTTTTGGCTTTTGCAGGAAAAAGCTGGTTATTTTTTCTGCCTGGAGGATCGTGCTTTGCTGTGTAGGCATTGCGATTTAACAATACACTCAGCAAGTCCTTTCGTATCCCAGCATCAAAGATTCTTAATCACTGGTGTGAGGGTTGCACTTCAACACTATTTCACAAACAACAGTAGCAGTAACAGAAGCAGTGCGGCAGTGAATGAATTGAGTAACAGCAGTGGAAGTATAGGCAATAGTAGTAATCCTGCTGGCTCTCTGGCCTCAACAAGTCTGGGTGTGGAGAAGACTGAGGGCTTTAAGCCTCACTGGCCATGGAATGAGATATTTGAGGGTGCTCATTTTGATCATCGCTATGGACTGTCCGAGCCTGGTTCTTCAAGCTAAGCGTCGATGTGTTCTTTTCTTTTTATGTAGATGGGAATATATTATAGGATCTTGGTATCAAAATGGACTATTTATGTAAAATCTGTAATGCTCTTGAAAATATAAAATAAAATGATAATAAGTAGAAGACAATGAAGTCCATGTCTTTTATTTTCATAAATTCGAATGTATTTTTACTGTAGGATATGTATTGCTTATTCAAATTGTTATAATTTATTTAATAGATGAAGTAGGCTGATGAAATAGAGGCTTTCAATGGAGCATTTTCTGGTACTTAATGACTGACTAAAGAAATTTGCATCCAGATTTTGTTGTATGTGAAACAACAAAATTAATAAATAAGACATAAAGTCAATTCATTATAAATGTTATGGATATATAAATAGAGAACAATTTGAAAAAAAGAGGAATTTAAAGAAATAACTGAGTAAAATTTCTCTTCAAAAATGATATCTAGGCTGATTTGAGATTATTTTTTTATTTTATTTTTCAAATTGCAATTAAAACATTTGTTTAGCTAATATTTTTTCACTGCTTGTAAAAATTTTATGCTAAAAATTTATTTTCTACAATAACTTTTAAAAAAATTAATTTTTTTACAATAATTTTATAATCATTTTTATAAAAAATTAAGTCATCCAAAATAGAACCAAAATGGGATTACATACGCACAGGTAAAATCAAGATGGGATTATTAGAGAATTTTAACCTTAAATTAAAAAAAAAACAAATCTTTTAAATTAAAAAAAAACGATCTTGTATAATTATATATAATATTAATATTTTTCTTTGTTTTCATAATTATGCATGTTATAGAAAATTTAGCTCGTAAATACTCCATCAAGATTCTCATTCAACGATTGCATCCACGTGTATGACGAGGGATGGTTGCATCAATAAAGGAAAAGCTGCTATGAGCCTAAAGGAGTATTTTGTTGGATGAAAAATAAAAAAAATTAAGGTACAATGAAATTAAAATATTTGAAATAATTTGAATGTGTAAAATAAATACAAATAAATATTTTATTTATTTGCTTGTTTGAAATAAAATAAATATAATATAAGGTCCAACGATGATGACCACATGTGATCAATGATGAACCATTACGACAACAAAGGCAACAACGGACAGGAGATTGCAATGGCAATGGCGGTTGATGGTGATCGTGGACGGTGTTGACGGGTAGGCAAGCGATAATAACAATTATAATGACAAAATTTACAATCAAATATAACAATTTTCAAATACACCAAAATTAAACTATTTTATAAATTTGAAATACTTTAAAATTTAACTTTGAATTTCTTTTAATTAAAATCAACCGTCATTATTTTTAAAACCCTAATATTTGAAATACTTTATACATCTTATACTTCAAACCAAACAATCCTAAATCTTCAATGTGAAAACCAATAGTAATTGACACTACACATTGCAATATTACAAAAAAACAGTCAATGTTTTAAAAACATGGAAAAATAAAAAAATAATAATAATATCTAGACGTATAAAGATATTAGTTAACCAAAACTCTAATATTTATATAAAGCAATAACCAAGCATTTAAATATATCATGCATATACAGTAATGCCTTAATCAAAGTAGTCCATTCTTATATCTCAGTAGTTCACACTCTAATGTAACCGCATTATTGGCCTTGTTCTGCTGAACTCTAATGGGACTGTTCCATAATTGGATGATTAGTTTCTCCAATTTCTATGTGCTGAAAAGACCACATCAATTTTCTTGCAAAGCAATACAAAATCCCTAAACAGTTCTATGCTGCTGTGGAATTCATAAGCAGCAATTTCCTGGTTCTAGAAAGTATCAACACACAGGCAAAGATGGTTGCAGTTAACAGGGCATGTAAATAGCTATACAAGAAGATAATTTGATGTTTCTTGCAGCAGATTATTTAGAAAGATAGGTAATAAAGTTTACAGTTTTCTGCACACTAGAGACTCGGAAAGAAACAAGATTGAGCAGTAGCTCCAAGACATTAGGTGTTCTTTCAGGTATACCTGCACAGAGCAATCGCAATATTTTAAGAATCTATAAGCTTGATTCAGAGAATTTAATCTATGGATTCGCTCAAGTTGGAAAAAGAACAAGCTGTGAAAACAGACAATCGCTTGAAAAGTAGAAAATAATATAAACATATAATGCTATTTGTCTGTTTGATTACTGTTCCAGATTTAATAAAAAAAAATATCGTTTTGTTATCAAAATGTGTATCTTAGGACAATTAAGTTATTCAAGCGAACTAATTTACCAAATCAATAAACTATTTTGCCAAAATTTTGAAGAAGAACGGTATTATATGAAATAAAAAAATATCAGATTGTGATGGCCGCACAAATGATTGTTCGCGCTGGAAAATATCAGAATATGTGAGTGCTTTTTATTCAATGAATGGTGTGTTTTTACTTGGATGTTCCATAGAACATTGCACTATTTCCCTCCTAAGAAATTATACTAATTCCTGAATTATTATTAAATCGAGGGATTCTCCAGTAAAGACGCACACAATCAAAGACATTTCACATGTAACATGGTAATACAATGAGGTTAATCACACCCCTTTAAACCGGTTATCCATCCAGCCTGGCCTTTCTTCTCCCTCCTCCGCCCCCAAACCTTGCCCATGATAGCCGCCCGACAATTTAGCCCACATAACATGTGGCTGCATGTTGTTGTTCACAGGTCCTGCAACTATCTGAAGTTGCATTTCGCTACTTGCCCATATGTTTGAATGTCTTTTCTCCATATGCACATCTAAACTCGCCCACATTCTCACATTTATCCACATCATCACAAGTTTTCATCTCACGTCATTCAGTGATTTCTCAAGTATTCACACACAAAGGATCAAACAACATGATCACTTTACCCGATGCTTATACACTTCAATCGATGCTACTTTTCATAAGGCTAATCCTATCTATTATCCCCCATCTTTTATACCTTCCTAACATGTTACTCTTCCTCCGTAAGTTCAGATGTCTACGACTACCTCTCTAAAGATTTAAATATGAAGAACTCAACCACTGTCCACAAAATACCCAGCTAACTTGTCAAATTGGACTTAGCATCTTCTTGCTAATGAGCTCTCTGATCAACAATTTGTGGTATGCCCTGCAACAAGCCTTCCTGCATGCGTTCTCACCATGGTATTAGAGCTTTATGCTCTTTTAATGTTGTCATAACTTAGGGTGTAGGGTGTAGGTCAATCAAGCAAGGCTCGCAACCTGGCTCAACTCGTTAATGAGCTTGTAAGTCAAACTCATCAAGTCACGAGCTCAAGTTTAATGTAGCTTGGATCATCAGCTTGTCGAGCTACTCATTTAGTTTCCTAATTGGCATAATCATAGGTCCGCCCCCACTTTGATATGGCCTGAACTCAAACTGCAACCTTTTATTTTTCTATTTCCCAAAGGCGGAATGCAGAAAGCCTAGCAAAATGTGAAACACCATTTTAATCATTCCCCACTAACCCCTCCCAAACTCCTCATTTCCTGCATCGCCCAACAAGAGAACTTTCTTAACACTAAAAATTTTCAAGATTAAATTCATGATCATTTGAACTTAGATTTCAAAAAGTTACAGTTGAACTAAAAGTTTCAACAAGACGAGAACCAAATGACACCAAAGGTGTCCAATTTGAGTCCAAATGAACCTAAATCAAATACTTGAAGCATATTTGAAAACTTTGAGACATTAATTAAATGATCAAACGATTATCTAATTTTGCATATTTATAGTCAAATCGAGCAACTCGATGAAATGAATCAATGAGCCCAAATTCATCTAATTTCAAGAACTTTGAGGCACTTAAATGTTAAATAAACGGTCTATAATAAAATGATTCAATATGTATCGTCTGATAGAGTGTTACGAATTTTAAGTTAGACTTACCAAAATATCAATCTCAAAATACTACAAATAGACTCATATTCTCCACATGAAGGGGGCCTACACTGGAGTTTGAAGAGAACTCAATGATTTGAAGAACTCCAGAGCTATCAGTTTCAAAATACAACAAATAGACTCATATTCTCCACATGAAGAGGGCCTACACTTGAGTTTGAAGAGAACTCAATGATTTGAAGAACTCCAGAGCTATACCAAACATTTGACACCGACAATCACGGCTAGCCACTACCATCATCCAGCTGCTATTGTCGAACCGCCATCGCCATCATCTAGCCATTGTAGCACCACCAACTTTATTTAACCATAGTTATCTGGCTATCATAATTTATTCACCATTATTTGATCGTCGTCTTTCGACCGCCATCGTCCAATGACAGTCATTCAACTGAATCCTTTCACTTTCATCATCATCCCTCTATTATTTCTCCCATAATCTCTACAACTAAGGTACTATTTCTCCCATAATCTCTACAACTAAGGGAGACCAAGCAAGTGTTCTAAACTTTGTAATCATATCTTCACTAATTGTGGAGAGAAGCGAAATTCCATAACTTCAAAAATATAGTGAATTATATCAACTATATTAGGCTCCATAATTTCCTTTATTTGTGTTTTTTTCTCGTAAAAAACTTTGTTGACTCCAATGTTCTTCTCATTTATCTATGTGTGTTGGATTTTTATGCAAAGCTGGGATATAAAACTCTTTAACCCTTGTTTTAAATTTTCTAGCACACAACAATAATAAAAGTGTATAACCTACAACAACTAAATTGATTAAGTGAAATTAACTTATCAAATCAATTAACTGGTTTTGCCAAAAAATTGAAGAACGTCGCCATTACACGAAATAAAAAATTTTAGAATGTGATGGTAGCATGGACTACTATTAACGCTAGAAAATATCAAAATAGGAGAGTTCTTTTTATATGACACATGGTGTATTTTTTATCTGGATGTTTCTTAAAATAATATATTTTTCCCCTCTTAAAAAAACTTTACTAATTCCTCTATTATTATAAATTAAGGGGTTCTCCAATGAATAATGTACACAATAAAAGACATTTGCCATCTAACATGGTACTAAAGCGAGGTTAGTCTCACCCCCTCAAATCGCTTCTCCAATCAATCCCACCTTTCCTCTCCCTCCTCCGCCCCTAGCCTAACCCATTATAGTTGTCCCATAACCCAAGCCACATAGCATGTGTCCACATGTTGTGCCTCATAGGTCCCGCCCCCAACTCATTGAATATGTGTTTCACTACTTGCACACATGCTCCCTCCCTCCCTCTTAATATCATGGCCATTCCACCTCATCTTAATGACTCAAAAGCTTCCTCCAATAAAACCACCATCAAATTCAATACTCCAAATACCTGTTGTGTTCAAAAACCTTTCATTTCTCATGAAAAGCTCAATCACCTTAATGTCACTACTCAAGATTGGCATGACACCGTCCAGTTTGCAAAGTGGCAAGCGTCTAACTATGTTATTCTTATTTGATTGCTCAACAATCTTGAACCCTCAATTACCTTCACACTTAGGCTTCTGAAAGCTTGCCAAGATGAAAGATATTCTTTGTTTCACCAACTTCCGAGAAGTACTATCTTATATTTACAGTTCATATTCTAATATATTTTCTCTAGTAGTATGTTGATCCAAGAATATTTTGAAGTATTAAGATTAGATCTCCTGACCATTCAGAATCCATGATTCCTAACCTATGTTGCACCGATACGGATATGACGACACGAATACGACACGATACGGATACGGCACACTTCAATTCTTAGAAATACAGGATACGGGTACGGCACGGACACAGCATTATAATTTATAAATCATAAATAAAAATTAAGAAAGCAATCAAAGCATAATATTTGAAATGACAAAAAAAATAAAAACAACATCATTTGTAGCCTTGTAGGTTATAATATCAAAATAATTATAAGCATTGAGTCAATGGAAGAGTTAAAACTCATTGCCTAATAAGAATTTTGTGGCATGATTCCACTAATTATGTTGTTGCATGATTTGGTGGCATGTTAACTGAATAACATGAGAGCTAAACTTCTTTTTTTCATTTAAGAAGACATACAAATCACAATAACATGATTTTTTTAATACATGAAATAAAAATCAAAGCATTACAAATGTAAAATAATTTGATGCCCTAATATTTTATTTTCTAGTAAACATAATGTAAATGGCACATAGGTTCGAAAATGAGAGAACCTCGCTCGCAGCCACAGAAGTAAATACGACGCGTCTTTTTTCGGATTTTTTTCGCCTTTCAATGGACACGCGTGTCCTTTTGAAATTAAATAGTATTTTAATTGGATACATCTTTGACGTATCTGACACGTATTGGTGTCGTATCGGACGCGTATCCGTGTCCGACATGTATTTGATACAACATGCCTTCATAAATAGATGTATCGGTGCAACATAATTCCTAACAGTGTGACTACTCTGATTTAGGATTCATTATGCCACTAAGCTCTCAAGCTTTGCTTCCTGATTAGTTTGCTCTCTGTTTGGTCACATGAATCACAGATATGGTAACAAATTAGTGACAATCGTGGCCACAATATCTTTTCTCCTTGTCCTCATTGCAATTAAACCAATCATCTTCCTAAATGTTGTGGGAAGTTTTTTTATAATCCCTCCATTGCTCAGCATGTTGGTTCCTCCAGTGCTTTCCACTCACTTCTTTTTTGGAAAGGGATTGTCTATCCTTCCAAATCTTCATCTCTCAATGTTTTATGTCCCACAATTTCCTATAAGCCTATTGTCCATCCTTTCTCTTATTAAATCTTATAATTTTTTACAGCCTTTTTATCCCACACAATGTATTTTTTAGGATATTAATTTAATGAAGGCAATTGGCGGAGGGGTTGAAACTAGTGAAATTTACCACATAGTGACCAATGCCTAATCCACTCTCTCTTCCACTATTACTTCACATCAGTGGCATTGTCATTTGAGTCATCCTCTTCCCAAGAGACTTCAAAATTTTGTACACTTATGCCTCTCCAAAATTGAATCCCGAGCCCACAAAGCTAGATAAACATCATCGTGTCTTTTGCTTCAACCACTAATCCTTGTAGTCAGTTCACTTAGACATTTGGGGTCCTAATCTTAGTTTACTCCCACGGATTATTTTTGTCACATTCTTTAATAATTGATCAAGGGTCTACTTCTCAGCTATCAATTGAAAGTTCTTAATCTATTTCAAATTTTTATCAGGAAATTACAACTTTTTCTCACTTTAATCAAAAATCTGCACATTAATAATAGCCTGGAATTTAATGTTGTTTCAATTTTAAACTTTTCGCTTTAATAATGATATTCTTCATCAGACCTGTCCCTATACATCTCAGGAGAATATTGTTGTTGAATCCAAAAAATTACGGTTTGCGTAATGTTGCCAGGGTACTAATTTTTCATATAATTATCTTTTATCAATTCTAGGGAGATGCAGTCTTCAAAGTATGTTATCTCATCAATCAGATCCTCTGTCCTCTCAACTGATCATTCACCCATCTTCACTCTTTATGCTAGCCAAATTATATTCCTTCTTACACATGGTATTTGGTTTTCTACTTTGCTCATCTATTATGCTCACATCACAAGCTTTCTTCTCATGTCATTCAATAATTTCTCAAGCATTCACACACATACAAATAATCAAACATTATGATCTCTTTACCTGACACCTGTACACTTCGACCGATACAACTTTTCATGACACCAATCCTTCGCCCCCTTCTTTTATACATTCCCAACAAGTTATGCTTCCTCCATAAGCTCATAGGTCTATTTCTACCCCTCTAAATTTTTATCATTAACAACTCAATCACCATCCACAAAATCTCTAACTAAATAATAAGATTGGACTAAGCATCCTCTTGTTAATGAGCTCTCTTATCAACATTTTCCATATGCTTTACGACAATATAAAAGACAATATAATCCTCCTCCCATACACTCTTACATGACATTTGATCATTATCTCCTTCCATCTGTACACTTCCCTTATCTCAATCATTTACATCTATTGAAATGTGTGCATATACTACTAGTCTTCTTATTGTTGGGAAAAAATGAATAAATGTCAAAATCAAGATCCTATGAATTCAAGATAAGCAAATCAACATAACATATTCATACCAAAAAAGGAAAATAGGAACCCATGAATTCATTAAAAGAAAAAAAAAATCTAGAGCTTGTTTTTAAAATCTTTATTTATTTGCATAGTTGTAAAAAAGTTTTTTATTTTATTTCTGGATCAATCTTCCTATTGCTTTCTATCAAATACTTTATGAAATAAGAAAGATTCCTTCCTGCACATGTTCCCCCCATGGTATTAAATCTTTAAGCTCTTCTAATTGTATTTTGTCTTGGGGTGCAGCTAAGTTAACCTGACTTGCACTTCGCTAAGAAGCTTGCGAGTAAAGATCATTGAGCCACGACCTAGAGTTCAAGCTCATAACTCATAGTCGAGTTCATATGTTATACAAGCCTGAGTTTGAGTTTAATGCAAACTTAGATTGTCAACTTGTCAAGCTACCTGTTTAATTAACTAATTACTGTCATCATAGGTTCATGTGCCACTTTGATTTGATCCAAATTCAAATAGCAACGTTCTATTTTCTACTTCCAAAAAGCGGAATGCGAAAAAAACTGGCAAAATGCAAAACACTATTTACGTCATTCTCCACTTCGCCATTCCCCAACTCCACATTTCTCAAATCCTAATTCCCCTTAGCCATTAGAAAATAGAAACCCTAGGATTTGGTAATTGACTTCAAGCCGGAAACTTTCCTTCACACTTCAAAGCTACCTCCACACTCGCTCACCTTCATGCCCCTCCCCGATTGTGCAAGTGCTGAAGGCCGAATGAGACTTTGTAAATCATCAGCTTCTAGGTCCTCTACATCAAGGAGTAAGTTGTCGCGCTCACTCTCAGCAACCCCTGCACAACTAAGTTGCCTTAACTTTGAAACAACTTCTTCACAAAATCGTCGAAACCTTATTCCCTCAAGATCGAACTATTCTACACAATTCACTAGGCGTGATTTTTCCACCCATCACCAAATTCAATTTCACTTTGCATCATCATTACAAATAATGTGATTTATTTACACATCATTGAATTCGATTTTTGCATCGTGTCCACTCCAATTTTGATTCCAACAGGGCCTTCACACCCGCGACGACACCAATGATTTCTCTTCTTATTTCTATATGTTCCAGTTCTAGTAGGTAACACAGTTTCCACAATTCAACTCATTGTTGTACATAATCAATGATTTTGCTAACTCCATGAATTCTCTTCTTTGCTTCCCCATTCACACTGATTTCACAAATTTTGAGAGCTTTTCATCACCCACAAACTTCATTCCTTGTGACCTTCGTTGCAACATGAGCCTTCCCTAACCACAACCTTCATCACTGCTGTTAGATGCCCACCTAATGTGCTGAACTTTTCAAAGAGTTTCTTTGATCCATTGTTTAAGTTGACCAACCCTCAAGACAAAGGCAACTACCAATCAAAGTCAAAGGTAATTCTAAACCAGAGATAATTTAATAAGACTTCGAGAATTACTAGAGATAATATAACGCCTAAGCTCAATGGTTTCAACTCCTCCACACTCTTCGGTAACTATGTCCTTCCCTACAAACTTCGGTAACTATGTCCTTCCCTACGAACTACAAGTCTAGGATAATGCTCTAAATGAATATTGGGTCATACATGTAGGAGTTACAGATAATATGATCAACATCAAATTTAGCACCTACACTTCTTATCCAAGTAATAAGAAAATTTTTAATGCTGGATTAGGAGACATCCAGATCAATCCACTATTTGTTCTAAAAGATGTTCTTCATATTCCTAAACATTCTATTAATGTTATGTCCATTCAAAAACTAACTTGTTGTGACATGAATTCCAAAGTAATAATTTTTCCCGCCTGCTATGTAATTCAAGATTAGGATGTGGGGAAGAGAAATGGAATTGCCAAGGAAAAAGGAGGATTTTACTTCCTTGAAACATCAAATCAAAAAGTGACAAGAATAATCTAACTTTATCTTTCCATTTCTCCTCAAATAATGATATCATATGGATTTATCAGTCATTTTGGTCACACTTGACTTGGAATTTTAAAACTATTCTTCCTTCTCTTTTTAAAGAAGTTAATGTTAAAATTTTCCACGGAAAAGTTTGTGATTTTGATAAGCACAAATGTGTGTTTATTCCCATCTAGTAATGAAATAACTTATATTCCCGTGTACTTGATTCATAGTGACATACGGGGTCTCTCTCTATTCCTGATGTACCAAACACTAAGCGGTTTGCTTTCAACGATGATTGTATTAAATTTCTCATATTTTTCTACTTTGATCCAAATCTAACATGAGTGTAATCCTTTCTACTTTTCATATTATGATCAACAACCACTATAAGGTAAAAATTAAGGATATTAATCTGAAAATGCCCATGAATACTTTAAGTCATATCCCTATATTTTCAGAAGGAAAGAATAATTCATTATTCTTCAAATCCCATTAATACTCAATAATGCAAAATTACAATAAGGATAAATGAATCAAATTAGTGTTATTCCAACACAATGTCCATGATCTTATTAAGGAGAGGCCATCCTTACAGCTAATCAAATCAATAATAGGCTATCTTCTAAAGCTCTGGAGTTCAAAACACTAATTGAAGTACTCTTATCAATTTTATTCCAATTTGAACTCTACAAAAAATCCTCAAAGCTGCTCACAATTATGTGTATCGTCGTGAGTTACTCGTCAACTCAAAATAAACACAAGTGATATCATCCACCTACTAAAAAATTCTTTGTTTTTACAAATATCACTTCTGAAAAGATATGCTTTCTTAGCTAAACCTTATATTCAATGGGAGAGGTTTACATTAGATGATAATAATATAGACCTCTTCTTACTAGATCTATCTTCCTCGCCCACATCTCATCAACTCTTGATAGCATTATCATCACACCTCCTCAATAAGAAATTGAACTGCTTCCTCACACTCCTAATAACTCAGATATCTCATATCATGACACTTGAAGATATAAACAGGCATGAACAATTGCTCCAATTTTAAAACGAATGCAAGCCCAAGAATTTTCTTCAAATCCTTAAAAAGGGTTATTTATAATTTCTGAGCCTATGCCCCAAAAGAAACTTGAAGAATAAAAAAAATGATCCCGACTTACCAATTCAAATTTGAAAAACTCGGAAACTAAAATATACAGCTTTAAAGGTTCACCTTCCTCTGAGATGAGAAAGTAACAGAGGGATTCCTCAATACTTTGTCAGGTCAACAATGAATTGTACCTCAAGTCATTCTAATTCTTCAAAAAATGCCTTTTCTACACAATTGGATATAAATATCCTTAGAAAATTATGCTTCACAAGAAACTCGTAGATCTTTCTTGGAAGAGATGGTAGCTTTTATATATATATATATATATATATATAGAGAGAGAGAGAGAGAGAGAGAGAGAGAGAGAGAGATCTAAATCAGTAAAAATACAAAAAATGTTACAAGTAAATAACCAGTGTTAGAACAATGGACACATCAGCATTTTCACAAAATAAGTTTTATCTAATAATGCTGACATTTCATCTTTATTTCTTGATTCTTGTAACTTCTATATATCCCTATCTCTATATATACGCTTGTACTTCTACTATACAAAATATGGAATAAACATTATTACTCTCCACTTCTCTTCTGCTCCGATACATCTCTTCTCTGTTCCTATTGTCTTCCACCTCAAGATCTTCAAGCCAACAACTTAGGCTAAAGATCTCACATGGTATCAGAGACACAAGGCTCAACAGCTTTTTTTCTCTTCAAATGGCCGATCAAGAATCTGCAGCGTCACCACCATAGAACTCGAACCTGTCTGACAACCTTGCCGAGTTCACGATTCCCGCCCCTCTCAAATTTCTCATCTCCAACTTAAAGAACCTCGTCCCCACCGTTCTCACCAACGAAAACTATGCCATCTGGCGTCTATAGCTCTACCAGCACTTCTCAACAAACGGATTCACCGGTCACCTCACCGGAGCTACCGCCTGTCCCTCCGCAACCTCACCTGCCGACCACAACCTTTGGAAATTGATCGATAAGAACCTTATCACAGCACTTCTGTCCACCATTTCCCCCGCCGTGCTTCCCTATGTCCTTACGCTCACCACCGCACACGACATTTGGCTCACCCTTGAACGACGACTTCAACCTACAAACCGGTCTCGAGTAATCCATCTCAAGAACGAGCTGCATCAGATCCAAATGAAAGATCGCACGATGCAACAGTATCTAGCTCAAATCAAGAACCTCGTAGACAACATAGCCGCCGCCGGTTCCACAGTCGACACTGAGGACATCATCTTATACATCTTGAACGGCCTTCCCGCCACCTATAATCCGTTCAAGGCCGCCATATGCACCTCTTTGAATCCCATCAGTCTTGACACTCTTTACTCCTTGTTATGCAGTGAAGAAATTAATCTCCAACATGAACAAACAAAAGAAACGCTATGCCAACCCGACACCGTGGCTCTCCTGTCGACAAGAAACAGACCAGCTCGCGGAAGGTTCAACAAACCTCATGGCAAAGGCTCCAATTTTCACTCATCAACCCCCCAACACAATCACTCCAGGAACTCAACCTTCAATGACCAAACCCACATGCCAAATTTGCGAAAAGACTGGCCACATCGCACTAAATTGCTGGCACATATGTAACCTCCAATACGCCCCTCCCTCCTCGTCGAACCCACGGGCACTGCTCACCCATCAGCAAGCCTCGCCTACAACCGAATGGATCTTGGACTCGGGCGCAACCTCCCACCTGACATCCGATGCCTCCAACCTCCACCAATTCGCTCCTTATCATGGTCTAGACTCCGTTTCCATAGCAAACGGAAGCACATTGCCCATCCAAAACACCGGACAAGGTCTTCTACTGTTACCGAACACGGCTCGTAAGCTCTTTCTTCGCAATCTCCTACACATTTCATCTTTATCTCATAACTTACTCTCCATCTCTAAACTAACTTCTGACAATAATGTTTCTATCTGTTTTGACACTAATGGGTTTGTTATTAAGGATCTCCAGGACAATCGGTTGCTTCTTCATGGTCGCAGTCGTGACGGATTATACTCAATTCAAACTCCTCCTACAAATAAAGTCACTGCTCTCCACGCTTCCATCACCTCCCACTCCACATGGCACGCTCGCCTCGGACACCCACACCAACGTCTGCTTTCCTCCCTGGCTTCACACATCCCAGATCTGCGAAATTCTTTTTCTTCCTCTAATATCTGTATCTCATGTAATGTGGCAAAAAGCCACAAATTACCTTTTACTGAACGTGTTTCTTCTTGTAACAAACCGTTTCAACTCATTCATTCTGATGTATGGGGCCCCGCTCCTCAATTGTCTTTAAATGGATATAAATACTATGTCATTTTCATTGACAATTTTTTAAGATTTTCTTGGATCTACCTGATGAATTCTAAGCAAGAAACCTTCTCGAAATTTCAAAACTTTCATAATCTCATCGCTAACAAATTCAACAGCAATATACAAACCTTTCGCTCCGACGGAGGCGGAGAATTCACAAGCAACCTCTTTCGCAAATACCTCCTCGACCACGGCATCACCCACCAAATCAGCTGCCCTTACACTCCCAAGCAAAACAGCTTAGCTGAGCGTAAACACCGCCACCTGCTGGACCTCACCAGAACATTACTTCATGCGGCTAATCTTCCACACCACTTCTGGGCCGAGGCGCTCTCTACAGCCAATTACCTCATAAATCGGCTGCCGTCCAAAGCACTCTCACTCCAAATCCCCTTCCAAAAGCTCTACAATCATCCCCCAACCTATAACCACCTCCGCACTTTCGGCTGTTTCTGCTTCCCTTGGCTACAACCTCAAGTCTCCAGCAAACTCTCCCATCGCTCTCAAGAATGTATATTCTTAGGTTATTCTAACATTCACAAAGGATATCGCTGTTTTAACATCAAAACCAATCAGCTACACATCTCTCGTCATGTCGTGTTTCACGAACAGCTATTTCCCTTCCATGGCCCCTCTCCAACACCAATTGATACCTCGCCTGCTCCACAATACTCCCCACTCCTTGTTCCAACGTCCAACATATATGCCACTCATTCCATTCACTCACCCAACCCTTCACCATCATCCGACAGTTCTGTCGGTCCTTCACAAACCCTCTCATCTCTTCTAACTCCCTCACCTCCCACTTCTCACACCCCTGCAGAATCACCCTACACGCAACCCCCTCCAATTTCGAAACACCCAATGCAAACCAAACTGAAGTCTGGCATCTCCTGTCCCAAACAAATTTTCAATTTGTCCGTCACCTCCTCCTCCGACTCCACTCCTACATCCTACTCTCAGGCCACCAAACACCAACACTGGCGAACTGCAATGTCATCCGAATTTATGGCTCTCCAAAAGCAAGCTACGTGGTCTCTCATCCACCAAACAAACCCATCCTAGGATGTAAATGGACATTCAAAATCAAACGTCATCCCAACGGACAACTATCTCGCTATAAAGCTCGTTTAGTTGCCCAAGGTTGTTCCCAAAAATTTGGCATCAATTACACCGATACTTTCAGTCCTGTAGCTAAAATGCCCATAATCCGCACACTTATCAATCTTGCTCTGCATCGCCAATGGCCCATCCTCCAGTTAGACGTCTCCAACGCATTCTTACACGACGACCTCCAAGAGGAAGTGTACATGAAACAACCACCCGGCTTCATCGATTCCCAAAACCCCGGTCACGTGTGCAAACTACACAAATCCATCTACGGACTAAAACAATCTCCAAGGCAATGGTTTCACAAACTAACCACTTTTCTGCAGCTTCTTGGCTTCAATTTCAGCAAAGCCAATCCGTCCTTGCTCCTCTACAACCACGACAACATCCACTTATTCGTATTGATCTACATAGACGACATCCTTCTCACCGGGAGCAACCAGCATAAAATCAACTCTCTACTTCAGCAACTGCAGTCCAAATTCAGTCTCAAACAGCTCGGAGACATTTCACTGTTCCTCGGCATACAAGTCACAAAAACTCTGGATGGCTACTTTCTCACTCAACAACACTACGCCCAAAAACTTCTCCAAACAACTGGGTTCTCCAACTGCAAACCAACTCCCACACCAATGTCTTCAAAACTCTCCACCCGCCAAAACAAGGAAACACCATTTGTCGATCCTCAACTATACCGCAAATTGGTCGGATCTCTACCATATCTGTCCATTACAAGACCGGACATCGCCTTCGCTACAAATTCAGTCTATCAGCATATGCACCAACCAAGCAATATCGATTTTCAACATCTCAAACGCTTGTTGCGATACATCCAGGGCACGATCAGCTTTGGGACTCCCATCAAGATAGGCAACCTCCACTTATGAACCTACGTAGACGCCGACTGGGCAGCGAACACGATCGATAGAAAGTCCACCTCCGGCTTCTACACCTTCCTCGGCAACACCCTGCTCTCTTGGACCGTTAAAAAGCAAGTCACAGTAGCAAAATCCTCTACCAAAGCTGAATATAGATCCATTTCGTCCGCCACCTCCGATGTACTATGGCTTCGTTGTCTCCTCGCCGAACTTCACATTCCTCAAGTCTCTCCGACAACTATTTACTGCGACAACACCTCAGCCATCACCCTCGCCAACAATCCTGTATTTTACGCTCGGACAAAGCACATAGAAATAAACTACCATTTCATCAGCGGACACATTCAAGCTGGAGAAATCAACATCACTCACATCAGCTTCGCCGATCAAATAACAGATATACTTACCAAACCTCTTTCTGTAACCCAGTTTAACAATCTCCGCTCCAAATTAAACATTCGCTCCTCGAATGCTTAATTTGCGGGGGACTGTTAGAACAATGGACACGTCAGCATTTCCACAAAATAAGTTTTATCTAATAATGCTGACATGTCATCTTTATTTCTTGATTTTTGTAACTTCTGTATCTCCCTATCTCTATATATATACGCTTGTACTTCTACTATACAAAATATGGAATAAACATTATTTCTCTCCACTTCTCTTCTGCTCCGATACATCTCTTCTCTGTTCCTATTCTCTTCCACCTCAAGATCTTCAGGCCGACAACTTAGGCTAAAGATCTCACATACAGCACATCTCAAGGGGTTGAATTTCAACCCTTAAGCATTTTTTTTTTTTAATTCAGCTCTAAATCCATCAAATGTACAAGTCTCTTCTTAACTCAACTGCATAATTTTCAAGGGGTTCAATTTCAACTGCATTATTTTCAACATACACTTCTAGCAAATGGAAAATTAAACATCATAAAGTAAGTTCAAATTCCTCTGATATGTGTATTTCCTGTAATATTTACTCTAAATACATCATAATGTATGCGAGAAGTTCCAACCCACGTCAAGGCAATAAAAATTGTACAGGTATCAATAAATATCAAATTATTAGAACCTTAAAAGCCAGATATGAATAAAAATTCAAGACCAAAAGTTACATTCATAAAGATCAAAATTTAGGTAATGAACAGCCTGATGTGATCAATGATTCAATGTTTATCATTCTCGGGCAAAGCTCAAAGTTTGAGATCTGTTAATTCCTAAGAAGCATGCCTATCCATTAAAGGCAGGAAATCATACAAATCTTTTGGACGGTTCACTTAATGCTATATACCCCAGACAATGCAAGACGATAAGGATTTGACTACTGTATTCATGATTGCAAGGGTTTCTCATTCATAAAGTTAGTTCCAACTGCAATAGGCCATCAAAGTTAGGTAAACCATATGGTTAAGAAAGATTCGTGAAGGTTCCCTATGTATCTTTTGCATATCCATTTAACCACCAATATTACACAAGTGGGTTAAAGCAAAGTCATAACCTGCAGCTTATTGTTACCTTGTATTTCACAAGAATAAGTACATTCAGCACATCCAGAAAAGAACTAAAATATAAGCTTTCCTGCGGATGTCATTTTGCACCCTAGCAGCATCACATTACAGGCAATTCATAGGGTTACAAACTTGACGCATACCTTTATGAGGTGACAAACAGTTTTCTACATGTTAGGTTAACACATTGGTTTGTCAATGCCACTTGGCTGTCAGGATATCTGTTAAGGCGGTTCCGCCTTTAGCAGGAACCGCCTCAGCCGGCCCCACCTGGGCCGGCATATGTCTACAGGAGGCGGTTCAAAACCGCCTCCCTTGCTTCCTAATTAGGTTTGCCGCCTATGCATGGGTCCCACCTGATTTAAATCAAATAATATCTTATATTAGGAAAGACCAATAAGGAAGGTAGATTTGATTAATTAAATAAATTTGATATCTTTTGTATTAATCAAATAATATCTTATATTAGAAAAATTATAAGGAGGTTAGTAAGGAGATGGAAAGGGCTATTTAAAGAGGATGAGGGGGATAGAGCTAGGCATGCTTTTGATTATTGTTCTCTTGTAGTCTCTTTGGGTTTGGGCTCTAGACTCTTGTCTAGAGATTTGGGAGAGACGATCCTCCTCTCGAATCTTTGCTTTCCGTTTGCTTTGTTTTATCTCATATAATAAAATCTACTGTTTAAGTTGTTTCCACTATCATACTGTGTTCTTTCTCGATGTTTTTACCAATTTATTGTTAGGGTTGCTTGCGAACTCAAATATTTCCGATAGGAATACTTGCGAACTCAAGTATTTCCTATCAAATTAGTATCAGAGCAAGTCTTGGGACCACTTGGGGGCTGATTTTGACAAATTCAGCAGCTGAAATTTTGCCAGGCAAGGAGGAAAGTCACTATTTTTTTATCCAACTCCAGAATTTTTTTTTTAAATCCGGAAAACGATGGCGGCTAAGAAAGTAGATGCTTTGGAAGAGATATTGAAGGAGAGATGAATCAAATCAAAGAAATAGTGGAGGAACGAATTTCCTCCATGGAAGGACAAATGGCCGATCTACGGGAGATGATGAAGAAGATGTTGGAGTTTCAAACTCAGACGGCGGCATCCGAGGCGAAGGGCCCTGAAGCGAAAAACACTAATTCTAAAATCCGTAGGGAGGAAGAAGAGGTGGAGATCGTGGAAGGGGGAAGAAGAAGACCCCATATGGAGCCTTTCCAGAGGGAGGAGAGAGGAGGTAGATATGGGGGAAGGCACGGTTATGGGGGAATGGAGCACAGAAGTGCGGATTGGGAGCACCGGGAGGGTTATTATGGTCGCCGAGGTGCTGAATTTGAAGGACGGAAAGGGGAATTCAAAGGGGGGTTGGGCTATGACAGAGCGAGGGAGGATCGCGAGATGTGGGGAGGCCCGAGTACATGGGAGAAGGGAAATTATGGGGGTCTAAGGGGAAATAGTGGAGATCAGAAGGTGAGGAAGCTGAAGATGCCCATATTTGAAGGGGAGGATGCTTATGGGTGGATTTATAAGGTGGAGAGGTACTTCGCCGTCAACGGGCTGACAGAAGAGGAGAAGCTCATCGCAGCCGGCATTTGCCTAGAGGGTAAGGCTCTATATCATGGTATCAATGGAGAGACCAGAGAAGGCCCATCAGAAACTGGAGGGAATTCAAGGACTGCATAATAGAGCGCTTCCAAACCGACCAGGAAGGAGATTTTTATGAGTAGTTCTTTGCTCTAACACAGAAGGGGACAGCAGCCGACTACCGAGAGCGATTTGAGCACCTAGCCATTAGGGTAGAGAGGTTATCAGAGACATTACTAGAAGGGAACTTCATGAAAGGACTAAAGGCAGAAATTCGAGCAGCAGTAAAAGTTTTGATGCCACGCGACTTAGAGGAAGCCATGAAATTGGCCCAGCTGATCGAAAATCAGAAAAATCTGGAGAAAGGAGCCAGAAACAGCAGTATCGGGGGAACTTACAGGATGACTACCACCCATCTAGCACCTAAAGGTCCTACAATAGGAGGGAGTCGAGAGGCCACCAAGGAGAAGACAGGAGGTGGAAGTGGGGGAAATTTCAAGCGGCTGACAGAAAAGGAGATGCAGGAAAAGAAGGCTAAGGGGTTGTGCTTCAATTGCGATGAAAAGTATACGTCTGGGCATCGGTGCAAGGACCGAACTCTTCAGGTTCTCACCGTCTGTGATGACGAGGAAACTGAGGAGAAAGGGGAGGAGGAGACCAAGGAGGGAATGGAGGAGAAGCTGCACTTGGACCTGGCCGAGGTATCCCTAAACTCAGTGGTAGGATTCACGACAAATCATACCATGAAAGTGAAGAGGGAGATTGAGGACAAGGAGGTAGTGGTGCTAATTGATAATGGGGCTACCCACAATTTCATTTCCACTCAAATCGTTGACCAGATGAGAGTAAGATTAGTGGATACGGGCTGCTACGGGGTGATGATGGATACGGGGAAGGTGGAGAAGGGCCAGGGGATTTGCAGAGGAGTGCTACTAACTATCCAGAGGATTCAGATAAAAGAAGATTTCCTTCCATTGGAGCTTGGGAGTACAGATGTCATCCTGGGAATGAAATGGCTGCAGACTTTGGGAGACACCAAAGTGAATTAGGGAGCACTCACGATGGAGTTAATGGTAGATGGAAAGAAGGTGGTGATTAAGGGAGATGCGGGGCTATCCAAATCCATGGTGTCTCTTAAAACTATGGTAAGGGATATATAGTTGGCAGACAGAGGGTACTTGGTGGAGCAGCACAGTTTGGAGGGAGCTAAATTGGAAAAGGGATTGGACATACCCCTCTCTATACAGCCGTTGATTCAGCAATTCCAAGAGGTATTTCAGCCGCCTCAAGGATTGCCACTACAAAGGGAGCAGGAGCATGCCATCGTATTAAGGGAGAGAGTGTCACCCATTAGTGTGCGGCCCTACCGCTACCCGTAGTTCCAAAAAGATGAGATCAAAAAGTTGATTAAAGAGATGCTGGAGGCAGGAATCATCAGACCCAGCATCAATCCCTTCTCGAGTCCAGTTCTATTAGTGAAAAAGAAGGATGGCAGCTGGCGATTTTGTGTGGACTACAGAGCCCTCAACAAGAAAATTGTACCTGACAAATTTCCTATACCAATCATTGATGAGTTGTTAGATGAATTGAGTGGAACAGTAATCTTCAGCAAGATAGACTAGAAATCAGGTTACCACCAGATCCAGATGAAGAAGGAGGATGTACCCAAGACGGCTTTTAGGACTCATGAGGGACACTATGAGTTCCTGGTGATGCCTTTTAGCCTCACCAATGCTCCCGCTACTTTCCAGGCCCTTATGAATAAGGTTTTCAAACCTTATCTCAGACGATTTGTATTGGTATTCTTTGACGACATCTTGGTCTACAGCAGGACAGATGAGGAGCACTAGGAGCATTTAAAAAAGGTGTTCGAGATACTACAAGAGCACCAGCTAAGAGCCAACTTGAAGAAACGCTGCTTCGCATAAGACAGTGTGGAATACTTGGGCCATGTTGTATCAAAAGAAGGGGTGGCAGCAGATCAGTCCAAAATTGAGGCCATGCTGAAATGGCCAGTACCAAAGAATCTGAAGGAGCTGAGGGGATTTCTAGGATTGACAGGGCACTACAGAAGATTTGTAAAAGGGTACAGCACCATAGCATGGCCACTCACTGAGCAGTTAAAGAAAGACGGGTTTCTATGGGGGGAGGCGGCCACATCAGCATTTTAGAGCCTGAAGAAGGCGATGACTACAGTACCGGTCCTAGCTTTGCAATACTTCACTCAGACCTTTATTGTGGAGATAGATGCGTCCGGATATGGGTTGGGTGCAGTGCTTATGCAGAGTAGCAGGCCCATTGCCTACTTCAGCCAGGTATTAACCGCTAGAGCCAGGCTGAAGTCAGTCTATGAGAGAGAACTAATGGTCATCGTTTTGGCCATCTAGAAGTAGCGACCCTACTTACTTGGGAGGCATTTCATTGTCAGGACAGATCAGCGGAGCTTGAAACACCTCCTGGAACAACGAATGGTGACAGAGGAACATCAAAGGTGGCTGTCCAAATTGATAGGATACGATTTTGAAATTCAGTACAGGCCCGGAGTAGAGAACAAGACGGCAGATGCCTTGTCCAGATGTATGGGAGAATTGCAGACAATAGCATTATCAGTTCCATTGATGCTTGATTGGGAGGCTATCCGAGAAGAAAGTGCGAGGGATGAAGAACTGGGGAAGATAAGAGCAGATTTACTAAAGAATAAAGGCAACCACCCAGGATACTCATTGGAAGGAGATAGACTGCTATATCACGGGAGGTTTGTAATACCCAGAATCTCGATTCACATCCCAAACCTACTCCAGGAGTTTCATGGAAGCGCTATTGGGGGACATTCAGGCGTGCTTAAGACATACAGGAGGCTTGCATCGGAACTGTACTGGAAAGGGATGCATAAAGATGTAGAGGAGATGGTCTCCAGGTGCGATGTCTGTCAAAGGAATAAGTATATGGCAATGTCTCCATGAGGCTTATTACAGCCCCTTGCTTTACCAAGACAAGTATGGGAGGAGGTGTCCATAGATTTCATCGATGGGCTACCCAAATCTGAGGGGTTTACAGTGATATTAGTAGTGGTGGACTACCTGAGCAAATATGCTCACTTCATTCCCTTACGACACCCTTACACGGCAGTAACAGTAGCAGCAGCATTCATCAGAGAAGTGGTTAGACTGCATGGAGTATCAGAGGCTATCGTATCAGACAGAGATAAGGTATTTCTCAGTCATTTTTGGAAAGAGCTATTCAGACTACAAGGGACAGTTTTGAAAATAAGCACTGCTTACTACCCACAAACAGATGGCCAGACGGAAGTGATCAACAGGAGCTTGGAAACTTACCTCAGATGTTTTGTATCAGAGACACCCAAGACATGGGCAAGATGGTTAGCTTGGGCAGAATATTGGTACAATACATCTTATCATTTTGCATCACAAATGACACCTTTCAAGGTATTATATGGAAGAGACCCACCTCACTTGGTGTATTTTGGACAAAGCCATACTCCAGTTTCTTCAGTCGAGGGGTACTTGGAGGAAAGGGATCGAGTATTGGAGGAACTAAAAAGACACCTGCTAAGGGCTAAACAGATCATGAAGAAACAAGCAAATGGCCATAGGAAAGACATCCAATTCGAGATAGGGGAAAAGGTGTTTTTGAAGCTCCGACCATATAGGCAGAAGACGATCGATACCAGGAGAAATGAAAAGCTTGCCCCTAGATACTATGAGCCCTATGAGATATCCGAAAAAATTGGAGCAGTAGCATACAAACTGAAACTTCCACCAATGGCAAATATACATCCTGTTTTTCATGTATCTCAACTAAGAAGGGCCATTGGAGATTATACAGTTAGCTCGGAATTGCCAGCAACACTTACTGAAGAATTAGAAGTAATTTTGGAACACATAGAATTAATGGGGGTTCGTCAGAAAGAGGATGGGACTAAAGAGGTGTTAATCAAATGGAAGGATCTTCCAAATTATGAAGCCACATGGGAATCTTATGAGAGGGTGCAACACCAGTTTTCCTCTTTCCACCTTGAGGACAAGGTGGTTCTTTGGGAGGGCGGTATTGTTAAGGCGGTTCAGCAGGAACCGCCTCAGCCGGCCCCACCTGGGTCGGCATATGTCTACAAGAGGCAGTTCAAAACCGCCTCCCCTGCTTCCTAATTAGGTTTGCCTCCTATGCATGGGTCCCACCTGATTTAAATCAAATAATATCTTATATTAGGAAAGACCAATAAGGAAGGTAGATTTGATTAATTAAATAGATTTGATATCTTTTGTATTAATCAAATAATATCTTATATTAGGAAAGTTATAAGGAGGTTAGTAAGGAGGTGGAAAGGGCTATTTAAAGGATATGAGGGGGATAGAGCTAGGCATGCTTTTGATTATTGTTCTCTTGTAGTCTCTTTGGGTTTGGGCTCTAGACTCTTGTCTAGAGATTTGGGAGAGACGATCCTCCTCTCGAATAGAGGATCAATTGTATCTTTGCTTTCCGTTTGCTTTGTTTTATCTCATATAATAAAATCTATTGTTTAAGTTGTTTCCACTATCGTATTGTGTTCTTTCTCGCTGTTTTTATCAATTTATTGTTAGGGTTGCTTGCAAACTCAAGTATTTTCTATCAATATCCCTACTAAGTGCGATACAACCCATCTTATCAATTATTACAAAGTATCAAACTTAGCAAGTGTTTAGGACTCATTAAGCGGACAAATTTAGCAACTTACCTTGAAAACTGCTTATTGGCCTAGTTTTTACAAAAATATCAAACTGCTTACATAATTTATCTAATGCTTTCGAGTCATTAGATGGTCACCAATGAATAATAATGCTCTATCATTCCCTCACTTCAACCTAGCTAGTAGGTGTCAATATTTTCTGGCAAAGGCATCAATTTTGCCAATGGAATTTTATTCGGATTTTTCAGCATTGTTTTTAGATATTCTCTATTAACTCAACAGTAGTTTGATATATTCTTTAGTATCTTCTCATATGACTGTCCCATTGTTAGTTAGTGGAAACTATTTTATGACTACGATAAGACAAACTTGTGGGAAATGTACCAAATGGTATAAAAATTTGGAAAAGCAAGTCACCACAGCAATGTAACGGGACAAAAAATAATTTTTCCTCTGCCCATGATCCTTAATAGTGAGAGAAATATTTGATAGCTAATGCTAATCTACTCCTAAGGATAAAAAATAAACACAAGATAAAATAAAGTAAAGGTAAACAAAGAAGGATAACAACATTCAACAATGCTGCTTTGGTCAAGGGAGTCTCATGTATTCGAATAACTAAAATTATTATACAAATATGTAACTGTAAACAGCTACAAATAACTACAACTGAAGATTACACTATTGTTTCCATTCCCTGTAGTTTTCTTTAGCTTTCCACGTGTTCATTTCGTCAAGTATTAGAACTCTCAACTCGCCAACTGGTGGTAAAAGACAACAAATTAACAGTTAAGAACACGGCCTTCTCTGACCAAAATAAATGCTCCCATATTTCTTCATAACCAATAAAAACAAATACTCCCCACTCTTGCATATGGTTGATGGAGAGACATGGAGTGCACTTTCATTTTCTGAGTTTTTTTTTTTTTTAATGTTTAGAGCTAAAAAATTCTGGCTATGATGCACGGGCACTTCTCATCAAAGAGACGTATAATGTCCAACATGTATTTGATACGACACGCATTAGACATACCTCTAACACGTGTCGGACACACCGAAAATATGTCCGATTAAAAAATATTAAATACAAATTGGACACGTGTGTCCGACATGCGTGTCTTAAATATTTTATGAATTTTTTTAAAATATAATTTCTTGTATTTAAAATTTCTATTTATGTAAATATAAAAATTAAATTTCTTATTTCCTATCCACTACAATAAATCAATTGCCCACACCCAATATCCCATTCATCGAATATTCTCATTTTCATTTCTCTTTGGCGGGTCGCGACTTTGGTTTCACAACATTGCTCGATGTCATCTTAACATCGACATTTAATGTCGTTATAACATCGACATTTTGAAACCATCTCAACATCAAAGTCTAACATTGTCTTTACATTGATGCTTAACGCTAGTAATTTCTATGCCCACAACTTGACAGCTCATCTTTGTCTCGTCTCAACATCGACGACCAATGTCCTCTCAACATCGATGACAGATGTCTGATACTTGCTGCATAATATCGATGCCCAACTCTCGACAACATTGTCATCTCCTCTCTCGATGCCTAATTCATGGCATCGATGCCCGACTCTCGACATCCTAATATTAATCATTTTAAGCATAAATCTAGTTAACTAAATTATTATTTCTAAATTATTTTTAATATTATACTTATTAAATTTTTATACACTATTTATAAAATATAAAATTATAGTACCGTGTTTAACCCATGTCAGTGTCCTATATTTTCAATAATTGACGTGTCATGTGTCCGTGTCGTGTCATGTCCGTGCCTATGCATCATAGAATTATGGAGAAATGAAGTAGCTGAAGTTTTGCACATGCCTCTAACTTCATCCAAAAAACTAATGCTATATTTAGATGTATGGAATTGGAGTAAAAGAAAAATGAAAAAGTGGTTAAAAAGCTCCAAACCATGATTACAAATTCATAATCCATCCATCCATTGTTGGGATTAAATTTCATTTCCTTCACTTTCATTCTACTTAAACTAAGCCCAAAGGCTTTTTACCATTGTAATACCATAAACACATTAATTCACTTGTACATTAGCTTTTAATATTAACAATATACCACCCTATTTTATTGACTCTTACAAAGAAGTAACTCTGGCTAATTGTTGTAAAACTAAAGGGAATAAAATTTCAGTTCACCTTTTATCGAAATAACCCTTCAAAAAACTAGGGTCAGGTAATCTTTCGTAAAATCCTCAAAGATCAAAACATTCTTAAAAGTACTATAGGGTGGGTCAAACTAGAAACTCTTCCCTAATAAAATTATTGATTAGGACAAATCAATAAATTATGTCCTGGTCTAAATCTATGATAAACTAACTCATCAAAGAAAAAAATAATAATAAAGGAAGCCAATTGAATGGCGCATCAGTAACATATAATGGATTAGGGCACTGCAAATAATGTAAAAGATTAGGGCGTCATGCCAGTGAAATCATATGTTCGAAGCAGAAAGCCAATAAAAATCTCAAAATTTAAAAACGTGAAGCAGTACCTAACCTAAAGCTAGCACCCATACAAGCTAAAGAAGTTCTCATTTTAGCTTGCAAGAGCAAGGGGTCGAACGAAGACAATCTCTTTCGATAAATGTCACTCATAATACCATTTGTGAAATATATGCACGGTCAGAAAATCAACTATTCTCAGTTCACCATCATCATTTCTAATTCCTCTAGAAAAAAAAAATTCAGCATCCACCTGAATCTTGAAAGCCCCAAATCAAGACATAAGCATCTCCAACAAACATAGCCTTCTCAATCTCCAAACGATATCAACGCATACAATCAAATGAAGATCTACGGTTTAACTTCCATACCAGAAAAGGCCCCATAGAAAAACCCTAAACTTCGATCATGCATAGTGAAGCCAAAATCGGAAGTTTTCAGAACATAAATATAAAACTTATGGGGTAAAAAGGCACCTTTAAGGGGTCTTAAACCCTATTTAGTGAGCAGCATGGGGATCGGAGCTGTTAACGCGGTTGTAAACGGCCTCACCGACAAGGTAAACACCGAAGGCGACGAGGGCGATGCCAAGGCCGGGTGTGGCGTACCTGAACTGGTTGACCAGCATCGGATGCTTCCTCCATTCATCCCTCCTTTTAAAGAATTCACCGGTCGGCCCTAATGGCTTCGCCATTCTGCTCGGTTCTTTCCTCTTTCGCCTTCCTTTCCCTGAGATCTACAAAGAACTTCTGTAGACGGACGGTGCTTCCGGTTAAGAGAAAAAGGGTTTTGCATGAATCCAACTGAATATTTAATTATTTATATATTTAATATTCAAAATTAAAGTTTTTTTTATAATATTATAATTTATAAGTTATAAGTTAAATTTTTAAACTAAGTGTCTTATTAATCTAATTTAGCTAGTTAACCAACGAAAAAAATTAAAATCTCCAAAGTCGCCCATTTAACTGGTGACTTGCTCTTCAAGATGTCGCCTGTCAAATGGGCGAATTATATTATTTAAATATTTTTTTAATATTTAACATTAGTCATTCAATATTAAATTTTGAAAATATGATTTACAAATGCATAGTACTTGAGCTAAATTTTTTATTTTTTGAGCTGTCAAGTTGTAGAGAGCTATAAAATTATCTTATTAAATCATGGTGTATTATCAAATCATATTTATAGGTATGTATTGTCTTGTCATATACACAGTAGTAATTAATTTTATTAAATTTTTTTCATATTTCAGTTGTCATATCTTAGATGTGCTTCTCTGTTTATATAAATTGTAGATGTAGAGGTTCATTTGATGAGTAAGATCTGAAACTTATAGCCTTAAGTTTGTTTGCTAGAGTTGTTCAACCTATCATACCTTACTTTACAATGTATTCATCGATGATGGATAAAATTCAAAGAATTCCCATCAAGTAGATGATTGAAGAGGAAAGCAATCGTTTGAAAGAAAGTTTGGCAATAAGTTATGATGAGAGTCTTGAAGAGAAGGCCAAATGCAATGAAATTTTCCAATGTGTTATGTGTTTTTTGTGCGAAGATGAAGATTGCTTATGATGAAGTTATAAAAATAAAGCTGTATAGCATCGATGATGATCTTAGAGATGTGGGGTGGAGATATGTACAGCAAAGGTTTATGGAATATGGCGGGCATCTTGTTTTGTTAGACTTTCTCCGAGGTCAAATTCGTGAAATTGATTGTGATAGAGAATGTTTGTTGAGGTGATCGTTGAAAGATTAATGGTCAATGTAGATCATTACATTCTTTATCATAAATAGTATCCTATACATGATGAATTCATGTTAGAATCATATAAGATGCTTATTGGAAATGTTATATCAAGAAAAAGGGAGTTTCTGAATGGAGAGGATTGACAGTATATTCAACAAGAGTTTAAATATCACTTCAATTGTTGTCCAACACAGACCCAAATCCAAACTCGTATGTGCATGATAATTAAAAACATGTAACATGTTGTTTACGTGTTAATGTCAATTGAAGTTACTAGTTATTTATTTTTCCTTTAACTATTTTGTCCACGTTATGTTGTTTTGTACTTTGTTTTATAATTGTTGTTAAATGAATGTTAGTTTGGTGTGATTTGAAAAGATTTCTTAAGGATTATGTAAGTTGTTAATTTTTAAAAATATTCAAGTTCGAATTACTCATCTGTAAACATGTATAACATTATAATGACATAATTTAGTACATAATCCATGTCTAAGGAGTACAATATCAACATCATAATATAACTCAAACATCCAAAAGTTATATAGCACATATCACTAATGTCTCCTCTTATGCTGATGCGGTATCGCATCAGTGCCTAGAGTGAAAATACTATGGTGCACGCACTAGCCTAGTGCGTAGATGGTACTGGTCGTCAAGACTAACATCAAAATGTGTGGCTGAAGGCTTGTCTAAGGATAAATGTATGAAATCTAATGTGAAGGCGATCTGAATGTCTGATAGTGTTGGTATCAAAAGGTAGTTCTGAGAGGGACCCTAATCAGGGTAAGAGAATGACCCAGCATCATATGGATTTATAGCAGAAGTGGCATGGTTGAATGGTGTGTAATCACTAGCTATCTCCTCAAAATACTGACCATCGTCAATGTATATTTGCCGGCGCACTCTGTGGCATAAATACCCAACAAAATTAATATCCCATTGCATAGTTGTATCCTTAGTCTCTCTAAAGTATGGTTGTAATCTCCTCTCCATGGTCAGAAAGAAATCACGCTGCACATATTTTCCAAGTTTGTTAAGTTCAAGAGTAGCTAATTTAATTTAATAAAAGGAGACTCACCATATGTCATTCTGCTGGTGCTCTTGGATAGTATGTCCTAGGTGGGTCCACCGATGCCTTATGCATATATAGTGTTGCCAAAGATCTGAACAAGTGCAAGTGTTTGGATGCTTCATAGAAGATATTTTCCATATCCCGTCAAGACGTTTGCTCATGACTGCATGCAGGTGCCATAACATAGATTCCCCAACCTACCATTCTGAGCAAAAACCAACGCCAATTTGTGTCTATTCGAAGCGACCACAATACATTCAACATTATTTCTAATCGATTGTCCCTCTACTGCAAATTGTGGGTCAGCCTTCTTTGTGAAACACATTCCCTTTAGCAACTCTATTGGAATTGAGAGCTATTCTTCGACTTGGTTCCCAATATTATCATTGTCATCTATTACATCCTCATCCCATTCACGAGTGCTCATACATGTTTTAACAAAGTCATTATTTGCAGCCATGCTTTTTGCAGTGCCAATATTCGCATAACAACATCGTTGTATAATGCTATTTATCTTAGCATTCATGTCAATATTCATACACTTGGGGTGTGATACTCTTAACATTATTACTAGGCTCTTTTATCTGCTCAACCTCCCCATATAGTATAAGTATTTGTGTATTAGTATGTGATAATACCATTTCAGATACTTCATCATCCTCCACTGACGAAGCTATAAACTAATTCCCTAAGAGCAAACGACAAACTAACTTTATTGTATACTTTGATGTATTAAACTTCAGTGCTTTGAGTGCCCTAAACTTCAATTGCTCCAAGTTTGTGTTAGTTGACACTTACAAGGGACCCCCCCAAAATACATTGGTGTATACTTATCATCTAAAGATAATTCTTCGCCATACATAAGAATAAATGACGCTTCTCGTCCAGACATAACTATGTTACTACGTCTTAGTGATCAAATCCTACGATAAACCTACATAAATCTTTGCTCTTAAAAAATTAACCAAATTAATTTTTTTATTTTACAAAATAAATTTATATAAACATATTTTAAAATAATACTTAATCATTTTAAAGTCAATCATCATATTGAAATGCACACAAAAAACTCACAATCAAACATTACAAAAACACAACAAATAAAATGCTTTGAATGTTATGAAATACATTATCAAAATACTGTAATATAAACTATTTTTGGGCAAGACAATGACAGATGACTGAATCTAATAGAAAAGCCTAGGTGACATCTATGTATGACGTGCAAACTTAGAAATAACTTCACCAAACTTAAAATAAACACAACATATAACAAAATTAACCACATTAATTTAAATGAATTAAAAAAAATGTAACCTCAATGTCGTTTTCGTCGGGATTCAACTGTTGATTGCCGAACGGTCGCGGATAATAGAGAGCGAAATGGGAAAATAGGGCTTGTCGGGCAAATAAAGTGACAAGGATAAGTCATTCGTTTAACGTGCGACTTACTTAATTATTTGGTGATTTCAAAAAAAAATTTTGTTGGTTAACTGCATAAATTAGATTAATAAGATATTTAGTGTAAAAATTTACCCTAACCCTCAAATAATATTAAAAATGTCATTAACATTATTTTTATAAAATAAAATAATTTTTTTCACTCCTTTTATTTTACTAGCATCATTGTTGACCTTGGTTTTCACCCAAGAGCCCTCCACTGGGCCCAGTGGGTCAGGCCTGACTCACTAGGCCCTAACTCATGTCCTGGGTCAACCTGATTGACCAGGTCAATCCAAGTTGACCCAATTAGCCTACATGGGTCAATTTAAATTCTAATATATTCCAAACCTATTTTTTGGCTCAAATCCTCCATCCCATGGACCTACTTGACCAAGTTGACCGAGTAAACCTTTGACTTGGTCAACCCAAGTCTTGATGGGTCAACTTGACCCATTTAGGCCCATTTAAACCACTTTTAATACCTTGAATACATTCCTAATGAGCCATAATTCAAACCACGGCCAACTTACACCTATTTCCCTCCTAATCGATGGTGGATTTGATCTTGGATGTAGATCATGATCCTTGACATTTAAATAGAGATTTTAGGGCTTCATGAGATGCTCTCTTACAATTATTTTGAAATATCAGAGATTTTATTTATTTATTTATTTACTCTTTTAAATTTAATAAATATTTACCATTTTAAAACACTATCCTTAATTACTAATTACTTAAATTACTTAATTACTAATTAATTAATTTAAAACCTAATTATTTTTCAAATTTATAAAAAATCTTTTTTTTTCAATTATATTAACATATCAGAGATTTTTTTATTTATTTACTCTTTTAAATTTAATAAATATTTTCTATTTTAAAATACGTTCCTTAATTACTAATTACTTAAATTACTTAATTAATAATTAATTAATTTAAAACCTAATTATTTTTCAATTTTATAAAAAATATATTTTTTTAATTATGTTAACATATCAGGGATTTTTTATTTATTTATTTACTCTTTTAAATTTAGTAAATATTTCTTATTTTAAAATGTTTTTCTTAATTACTAATTACTTAAATTACTTAATTAATAATTAATTTATTTAAAATTTAATTATTTTCAAATTTGTAAAAAAAAAATTTTAATTATGTTAACATATCAGAGATTTTTTTAATTTATTTACTCTTTTAAATTTAATAAATATTTCTTATTTTAAAACGCTTTCTTTAATTACTAATTACTTAAATTACTTAATTAATAATTAATTGATTTAAAATTTAATTATTTTCCAAATTTATAAAAATTGATTTTTATTAAATTACTTTCAAAATCAAAAAATTATTTTTTGTCATTTAATTAATAATTATTTTCCTATTTTAAATTATTTTAAATTATTAAATTACTTACCTCTACTTAATTAATAATTAATTAATTTAAGTTTCAAATATTTCCCTAAATTATAAAAAATTACCTTTTAAATTATTTTAAATTATTATTATTATTATTGTTTTTAAATTTCAGAAACTTTGATATTTATTTTAATTTGATTTAATAATTATTTCTAATCATTTACTATTTTAAATTATTTAAAAATACCCTTTTAATCCTCTAAACTTCAGAAATTCATAACTAATTCGTTTTAAATCAGATTTTTATGTACAATACCTCAAAATTTTTAAAAAATTATGTATTTTTATTTAAAATTATTTTTAGAAACCAAAATTTATTTTTCTGACTGATTTCTGTGTTATCTAATTATTTAATTATTTAAATAATATTTAAATAATTAATATATTAATTATTTTGAAATTATAAAATTATTTTCAAATTCTTTTTGGGCCTTGCTTGGTTGACCAGTGAATCTACCATATGCTCATATAAATTGAATTATTTTTAATTATGTTATTTTCTAAAAACTTTAGGCTTATTATTTATGAGTATTTTAAATATTTTAAAATTACCTTTATTCTAAATTCCCTAGCTTTGGGAGATTTCCTTTTTGAAATCTTAAACTTAGATCTAGCATGTGAATAGTATTCATGGGGGAGTGATTAGTGAATGATTGGGCTCCAATCATCCATGCACTAATCACATCGATAATTATACTTAGTTGTTGTTTAGTCATTTTTTGCATGCGTAGGATGCACAAGCACTTAGTTTAGGCTCTCCTAGATCTAAGGACTTATTGTGCTTATATTTTTTGCATTTCCCTTTATGTTACCCTAAGGGTTAGTCCAAAACCTAATTTAATCCTGCTTAACGTAGTGATACTCTAAGGACAATAACTAAGGACTCGTCTAGCAAATTTAGAGAAATTCTAGGAGCTATGGTAGACCACCGATTGACATGAAACTTTCCACACTTAAACTTAGTGACATCCTAAACCTTCCAGAAATTTCCAGGAATTTTTAGAGCCATTTAAACCCCTTAATTAATAAACCCTAATTTCCCCTTTAATTAGGACCCGATAACTTTAGAAATTTCTAATAAATTCACATTAAATCCAAAAAATAACCTATAATATATCAAACTCTTTAGAATTTAGTCCTTAACCCAAGAAAATTAAAACCCCTTTAATTGGACTTCAATCTGAACATTAATTTAATTTTGATTAAAAATTACGTTTTAATTAAATTAAATAATTAAAAAATATTAAAAATTCTAAATTTTTCCAAACACTTGGGAACTCTTCCTTGGGTCATCCTTGACTTTTGGAGATGATTCCAAGAGGTTTAAAGCTGATTTAGACTAAAATCCCTAAAACAGTCTTTAATTAAATAATTTTAATAATTTATTAATTGCCTGAAACTTCTAAAAATCATAACTTTGTATAGGAAACTCCAAATCTAGCTAACTCAAAGCCTAATTACTCCTTGTAAGATTTAATATTTAATAAAAATATTAAAATCCTCTAGCCTAACCTATTTGTAGAAGTGACCTTTTGGACCCCCCTTAACTCAACAGGTAGGGAGACCCCAGACCTTCTAAAAGTCATTAAGGCAACTTAAACTTCAAACATTATTATCCTAAGCATTAAAATGGATCAAATAACTTATTTAACTAAAATGGACCACAATCCATTAATATTTAAACTGTAATTAAAAACTTCTTTTTCAGATTTTCAATAAATTTGAATCCTAGGCAACTCGAACTAACTACCCAGTATAGGATCTATCCAAAGCCACACAAATCTTCTACACGCATATAAAATTGTTTGATATGACACCACTTCTAGTTCTAGGTTAGGCTGGTATTTTATTTTTCTATTTCTATGTTGCGGCACTCTTACATATGACACGTGTGCTGTTTGTTTTAACTTGGAGTGTTTGTTTATTTTACTATTGCATTGTACTTTACCTGTGATGCAATTGATTGTGCATTAGAATTATTCCTAGGCTAGGGATGATTTATACTAACTCAATCTTATATAGGTGGTCATGCTCATGCAGCGCTAAAATAAAAGGGGGCAATAATAATCAAGCTTTAAAACTAACGTTATTTTTTTGCAGATGCTCCAAAGACTGCTTAGCCCCCTTTAAAAATTAAAAGAGTATGGCCAAGCGTGTTTCCTTTCCTGCAAAAATATTAACTACTTGGGTTGTTATATATAAATTGCTTGAGATATTTTATTAGGATAACCATGCAGGAGAATCTAAATTTTTCTTCTTCAAATGTAATGTAATTTGTAAAAGTATTGAGTTATGAAAGTCTTCAAAGGCATGTCATTTCAAATATCAGGTGCCCAAAGGGAGAAAGAAAGGCCCTCTTTTGAGGAGTTGTTTCTTATTTAAGTACCCTTACGAAGGATGATCTGGAGAAAGATGATCCAAAAGGAGGACGATCCCAAGGAAGACGATCCATTGGAAGACGAAGACTTGAAGATGAAATGCCTTGCATTTAAGACTTGCGTCGTTCAGTAGGATTAGAATCCAGGTTGTTATCGGTGGGGCCTGACCACCATTACTTTTCTGCAGACCCTGCATTGTACTTATACGACACTTGCCGTGGACTTTAGACTTTTTTGTATTTTATGAATTTATATCAATGTGTTCACATTATTTACGCAGTAAAAATGACATATTTTTTTCTTAGGTTTCTTTCTTGTATGTGCTTAACCTAATTTCACTAGCATCTCTAGGAATAAAACTTTTTTACTCATAATTAATATTCAAAATTATAAGAATTAAATAACTTAGAAATCTAAAGACCTAGAAAATAGTTAAAATTGTCCAGGGTCGCATGTATATTAATGTATTTTCTCTCTCTTTCTATAAGACACTTCCCCGCTTGCGGGTAGAGTCTGGATAATCTGGCCTATAAGGATGAGGTGTCGGACCTAGGGAAGCCTAGTCTTTTCTAAAAATTATTTTTCTATAAGCCTATTTAAAATTCTATGTATATCTAATTTGAGACTGTTAACTAACATGCATTGCATTAGAAATCAACTAAATTAAAATTTTAATTGCATTAGTTCTAGGAGTATTCATCCTATATAAGTCCAGAGCCATTTAGAAAACTCTCTAGACATCAGCCTTACTTCCACAAATTTAGTCACCCACCCATCTTTTATAAAGACTGGATATCATGAATTTTATGTACTTAGGTGGTTAGCTGTCATTCCTTTTTCAGGCAGGATATAAGTCCATGATGTATTAGCTAGGATAGGGGTATTAGTATTGTGTGTAGAACACTAAACCCAATTTAGATTTAAGGTTCAAGGATGCTACTTTTGATGTCCTATAGTACGCCTCATTGATGGGTAAGTCCTCTATCTTTCAGGGGCCATAAATCCTGCATATCAATGTCACATAGATAACGCCGCCTCCATCCCTCTCTCATGTCTGCTTTGAGTGGATTATTTATTTCTTTTCTTAAGTTTCTTCTCATTATCCTAGCCCTCAGGATGTTGACGTGAGCCGTATATGTTGACTAAGCCAAATCGAACCTTAATTTCCTCCCCCTTTGAGTAAGATTTCTTAATCTTCTCCCTATGTGCTAATCCCATTTGAAAGTATAATATAGGATCCTTAATCGAGAGTCTTCTCAGGCCCTAGCTTGAGATTTAATTAATCACGAGGGCTTGCACCCGTGAGAAACTGAATTCCACCATCAGATAAACCTCACTCAAGTTGATGTATCGGATGAGGGAAACCCGTTGTTCCGATCAGGTTGTGTATATTGTTACACATTGAAATGCGTAAGTGAGAGCCATTATCCTCAATGGTTAATCGTATGTATGATCTAATCTGCCCTCCTATCGGCTCGCTTGCGAAGAGTGCATAGGCCTGTGATCGTTTTGTCCTACGGGATAGTGTGGTTGTACCATCTGCATTTTGTCCCCCGCATGACGGTGTCCTTTCAGAGTCCCACAATCATTTATATATTAAAATATTTTATAGATAAAAATTTATATAAATGCATTATACATACATATCACTGAAATTTAATGAATTTATATATTTAATATTTAAATTTTTATATTTAAATATATAACTCTTCAAATTTTGAATGATTTAAAAAATAATTATCAATATTAACTTATATAAAATTAAATATATTTTTCATATATTTTTTTGATATTTTTTAGACATTAAGATATTATACAAACAAATATAAAAATTTCTTAGTTAAACAAGTGAATATAACTTCTATGGAATATAGATGTGTAAATGAGTCAAATTCAAGTCTAATATCTGTTTAATTGAGCTAAGCTCGTTTAAAACTTACTGATCTAGAACTCGAGCTTGTTTACTAAACTTGAATGTTCGAAAATTATTAGGCTCAAGTTCAACTTGATTATTCCAGTTTGTTTGGTTAGCTTGAGCCTGACTTGAGAAATAAATAAAAATATTTTGTATCTCTTTTAACTATATAATTCTGAAACTAACTTTGAAATATATTTTAATATAAACCAGTGACTTGATAAATTTATGTCTTGAATCAATTTAAGCTCAAATATTTGGAATTCTTCAGATTTGAGCAATTTCCAAATACACGAAAAATTCATTGTATTTGTCGTCGCCAACCAAACTGCCACAAATATTGGCCATCGACCACTACCGTTTTTATAATTTACATTGCATTAATTTTTACTTCGAACTAAATAAAAAAGTAATCTCATACATTCCTTTTACACTCATCCAAATAACTCCAAAATATTCCTTTTATATTGCATTACATCCCCTAAGTCTCATATAATATAGAAAAGAATTGATATGCTGTCACTAGAAACCATGTGAGGCACAATTTTTAATGTAATTTTTAAATCATAAATTACATTAATATTTTACTAATGATTTAAAAAATTTTTATTATAAGATTATCCAAATTTCATTTTAAGCAAAATAAAATTAATTCCTCAATGAGATTAGCACAACATTATCAAAAATATTTTGACTCCAATCTAAAGAACCTAATTAATGCCCTTAAAAATATAGTTAGAAAAATACATCAATCAAATAAGTGATTTTAATTACTTGATCTATGTCTCATTTGGTTGCTCTATTCCTTTTGTATAAGTTGGTTTTAAAGCGGTTGATTGTTTGATTACATTATTTTTGGCATGCATATGCAAACTTAAAAACATATATAAATTATTTGGTTGTATTCTCAATTTTAGCATTTTGGTCATAAAGGACTCAATTGTCCTTGTATCAAAATTAAGTATATATATTTTACCCACTATTGCTTAACTTGGTTGGTGGGCGAGTACGGTTAGGAACCCCCTAACCCGTGCTCGAATCCTCTCGAGCGGCAGCACCTCTTAAGCGGGGCCTGATCAAGTGCGAGCTAGGAGGTCATTAGGGTGAGTGCCTCTTCTAGGTCAGCCGAGGGATTAGTTATGCCGTCAAACGCCTTCTAAGAGGATGGCAGCGGGTAGATACCCCATTTCAAAAAAAAGTATATATATATATATATAATTTTAATCTCAGATATTCACATAAAAATAAATTCTCCGTTCATTTCACAGGTGCTTCTCTGTCAGAGATGTCAGGTGCCAATAGCATGGCGAGCGACCGGGGCTCGGCTTAGCCCCATCATCTCAGCCTGTGATCATTGCATATCCATTGACAATGCATCGCCAAACGTTAAAGAACAGGACGAGTAGGGGTGTCAATATTTGACACGACACGAAAACCCGACTCGAACCTGATCCGGAAAACCCGACTCGAACCCGACCCGAGTTCAAAACGGGTCGGGTTCGGGTTCAGGAATTCGACCCGTTTGAAAAATGGGTCGGGTTCGGGTTGACCCGACGGGTTGCCGGGTCAACCCGAAAACCTGTTTAGAGCCCTACCCGCCCTGCCCGCGCGCATCCGCGAATGCCAACGCGCGTGCTAGCAGCGCTCGCCTGCGCGCCCGCGCGCCCGCGCCCTCGCCCGCCCCGCACCCGCGCGCTCGCCCGCGCGCGCCTGCCTGCGCGTCCGCCTTCGCGACCCGGGTCGGGTCGGGTCGACACGCCAACCCGACGGGTCGGGTCCGGGTCCGGTTTTCTGACCCGTTTCCCTACCCGGGTCGGGTTAGGGTCAACCCGTTTAGGCTGCGGGTCATTGCGGGTTCGACCTGAACCCGACCCGAAACCCGATTTTGACACTCCTAAGGACGAGGATGGCATTGACGATGACGATACCGATATAGATGACGAGGAGCAGGAGGATTATCTGGTGGTTCCGTTGAGGCTGTTGCTGCCTCCGCCGACGAGTTTATCAAGCGGAGAGGAGTCATCGTCACTGTTGTCGGGAAAGGCAACCAGCAATTTCCTGAAGCGGATCAGAGAGAATGCGGATCTCAGGTTAGCGGTAGAAGAAAATAATTGTAATTGTATGAAAAATGCTTCGATTGCCGTTCGAAACGCTTCTTCACATTTTTTTTTTACTTCAAACGTGCCGAAGTTGGAAGGAAGCCGAAGCCGAAATGGAGGAACTTGAGAAATCGCGAAGGAAATTCTCTAGACGCAGCGTTGGAAAATAGGAAGCTCAGAAACGTACTGTTAGACGTGCGTTCGTGGTGGGGGTATTGGCTTTTTTGTTTCAAAACAGAGATATTTAACGGAGAAACATATATAAGAAACCTTTGAGGCTGGTACAGAATTCAGCTTCGTTTGGGAAGGCTTTTTAATTGTTTCTTAAAGCAGTTTTTTAGTACAAAAAATTTTAATTTTGTACTAGAAAATTAGTTTTAAGAAGCAGGAAGAAAGCCATCCCAAACGAAGCCGAAGTTTTGAAGGAAAAAAAAAAGATTTTACGGAAGCTGTGCTTCTAAACAGGTGATGGTAATTGATTGTAGCGATTCGAATCAGAAAACGCTGTAAGTAAGCCGAACCAAACGAGGCCCAATGTATTTATTTGCATTTATTTTAATCCATAAGCAAGTTAAACCATAATAAACCTAACACAAACAAAGAAAATATAAAACACTAACATAACTTAAAACTAAACAATAAATAAAAAAAATTAATAAGCTGAATTTGTTTATGTGTGAGATTTATTCAGAAATATAAGTTGACAAATCACAAAATATATGTCTCTGGCAATCTAAATCCTTTTAAATATTTGGGTGGTTCATTTTCACCCCAACAGGCAACATTAAATTACCTTTTTTTTTTAGACTAATTAAGGCTTTATTCTGCAGTTGAATGTAATCATAAATCTAAGGCTTCGTTTGGAACAAATTTTTTACTATTTTTTAAAATAGTTTTTTAATAAAAAATTATTAATTCAAAAAAATTGTACTAAAAAATTGCTTTAAAAATAACAAGAAAGTTATCACAATCGTAGCCTAAGAGTCATAAATATGAATCAATAACCCTATTTATGAAATATATTATAATTTCAACTGAAAATCTATACATAATAAGTTCGCGCTTAATAAAAGCCGGCCGACCCTTTCAATCAAATAAAAATTATGTCAGAATATCTATAAATGATATTAATATGAAGAATTTAAAATTATTAGATTTATTTTACTATTATGGTAATAGAAATTTTAAATTTATTTTTGTTGCGGGCTAGAATATACGCGGCGGTAGAGATGGAATTTTACGTCTTAGTGTTGCACGAATATCTAATTCACACACAGAGAATACAAAATTTTTTATATGGAAAATCATGGAAAGGGAAAAAACCACGGGGTCTAGCCCAGTTGAATGTAATTTCACTAGAACTTGAGTTAATTACATGGGGTTGACTCACCTCCAAGGGCAATCAAATTACAAGTATCAACCGTCGGGTTGAAGTCCGGGGTATGTGAAAATCTGATGTCGCACTGGCGGAACTTCGGGTCCTAGATGGTAGTCCGGCAGAGTGGAGGGCCTCAGGTGGTGGTCCGGTGGAGTGCAGGGCCTCAGGCGGTAGTCCGGCAAAGTGCAGGACCTCAGGTGGTGGTCCGGCGCAATGCAAGGCCTCAGGAGGTGGTCCGGCGAAGTGCAGGGCCTCAGGCGGTGGTCCGGCGAAGTGCAGGGCCTCATGCGGTGGTCCGGCGAAGTGCAGGGCCTCATGTGCTGGTCCGGTGAAGTGACGGCGTCAAGCGGTGGTCCGGCGGTGGTCGAGGAGGAGCAAGGAGGCAAGAGCTCTCTCTTTCTCTCTTAGGATTAGGTGGCCTCTTTAAGGAGGAGAGGGGGCTCTATTTATAGATTTGTAGGAGTGGCATGGCCCGTAAATAGGGGGAAGATCAAGGGTAGTTAGGGAGTGGTTTGAATGGACGGCCGATGTTGAATCCTTTGATCGTGGACCATTTGCTGGGCATTTGAAGGTCTTAGAGATATCGGATTTTGACGATCTTGGGCTCGTTGGATTCGTCTCGTCGAGACGCTTGATTCGACTATAAGCACGTCACATTTGGAGACCGTTTGATCATCCAAATTATAGTTTGAACCTTCCAACAGCGCTTCAGACCCTTGATTTGGGCCCGTTTGGGCTCGGATTGGGTTGAATTTGGTGTCGTTGGGTTCGTATTTCCGAAACGTTCATTTCGACTGCAAGTTTGCTGAAATCGGAGTTCGTATGGCCCCAATTTTAATTTTGGAAGTTCCCCACATGATTTTGCCTCGAGATTTGTGCCCGATCAACATAATTTTTTGAGGATGTATCAATTTTAATATAATTTCTATTAAAATATTCTAACATAAAAATTTTCATGTATTTAACAATTATATCGTAATTAATAACCAACCCACCATTCACGTGACCAGCAACGCAACACCGCACCTTCTATTGGTTTCATATTAACCGCACAAGCTACATGCATCAACTATAAAACTGATTTCTTTAGGGCGACAAAGAATCCATCGTGTTATGCTATCCCTTTCTACTTTTGCAATGGCGGCAACCAACAGGATTGTTTCTTATTATTTTATAAAGTAAGTTTTTATGATAATTTTTTTTAATAATAAAAAATAATAGTAAAATATTTTCCCATATAAAATTTTATTTTATTTTTATAAGAAAAAAATATACAAATTTAATCACGGACCAACTTTAATAAGAAGGTCGCTCCCAAAGGAAAAATTATTCAGTACAGAGTCCGGACGTAGCTCTACGTATGAACTTCAATACAAAGCCGCCATATGGAGGCCCGACGACCCGACTAGATGAAATTATAATATTTATCATGTCTTTTCCAACTTATCATGCGACCCGACGACCCGGTCCGGACCAGACGCAAAAATTATAATATCTGTAATGACGCAATATCAATTAATGACTTTTTGTAAAATTATTATGTAACCCAATGTTTGCAATGATTTTCACCTATTTTTCATCAATTAATTAAACCTTATCATAAGTCTCTACCGCTAGCCATAATCAATCACTAATCTTCTTGTGATCAATACAGAATCTATTGAAGAATCTAAATTATAAGTCCTCCTTGCTTGTCCACGTGTTGTACTCCACTTGGAGCTGTGGCTGCTATCTCTTAGGGTTTATTTGGGATTGCTACCTCTTAGGGATTATTTGGGATGGTTTCCTGGTTGCTTTAATTTTAGATATCAATCACAATGTCGTTTAGTTACTGTTTTCTTATTATTATTTTTAAAAATTTATGGTGGAAAGTAAAATTTTATAACAAGAATAACTAAATTATTTTTCCAACAAAAAATTAATAAACATCTTTAAAAAAAAATTAAAAAAAAAACATGCAAACACTCAGTCCACTCTTCTTCACTTTCGAACAACCAAAAGCCTTGCACTTAAGAGTGTAAACGAGTCGAGCCGAGCTCGAGTCACCCTGGCTTGAGTTTGAGCTTGATTTATTAATCAAGTTCTAGCTCGTGCAAGAACTTTATTTTACGAGTTCTTGCCAGCTCATTTATTATTAAAGAGAAAAAATGATGATGATTTAAGCAATTATTAATATAAAAATTGCTAATTTAAAAAATAATAATAAAGAATCATTTAATATAAGAAAGTGAGATATAATTTTTAAACATTTTTCAAAACTTTGCACATAAAATTATAAATCCTAATATATTTTAAGTAAATTATGTATTAATATTTTTTAAACGAGTCGACTTACAAGCTAATGAGTTGAGTCGAGACTGGATCAAACTTGGCTCTTAATTCATCGAGCTCGACACACAAACCATTTATCAAGCCTAACCCGACCCGACTCACAACTCAGCTTCACTCACTTACACCCCTACTTGTACTTTAACATCAACGCTTTGATGGAAAATTGAACTATTATAACAATTTTCTGATACCGCTCACATCAAACATTATTATTTTATTTGAATTGAGAGCATTGAAGCACGTTAAATGATTAAGGTTTCATTTGGAATAGCTTTCTTATTGATTTTTAAAGTAATTTTATAACACAAAAATTTCACGAAAAAGTTGTACTTGAAAAGAGTAAGAAAGTGCTGCAAACAAAGCCTAAGAATCTGCAACTTCTAACTTGAATTCAATTCCTATACCAGGGCACACAAAGGGTCCAATTCATTGATAACTGATCAAAATTTAATTAAAATAAAATTTGAAAGTTATTTAAAAATGAATTAATTATTTGTAAATTACATGCACTTTTAAATAAATTCTAAACATTTAAATTTCATCTTAATTAATTTTTTATAAAATATTGGGAACCAAACTTTATTCTTTCAAACATATTTATAATCATAATTTATTTAATTAATATTGATATTCAATGCTCAAATTTATTTTCAACTAGTGTTAACTATAGGCATGCATAAAAAATCATACGATGCCCCCTTTGCATGCCCTCTTTAAGGGTCGGGGCGGATGCGAAAACCTCCCGGTAGAGATAAGGTCAAACACCACCTTATTCGCAGTATTGGTATAGTGAACTCCGTCCCACACCACCTTTTTTGATGGCTTGCTGCACGATCTTCCAAGCAAAACTTCACTACCGTTCACCGTCGCCTTGCCCCCACATCGGATGTTGTAGTCGAAATTGTACTTGCCATCACCATATCCACAGCATACCCTCAGAGGGTCCTCAAACCCTACAGTTTATAAGCATTTGAAAACTCAGTAGATGTCATCTATTAATTAAAGCTTGATTAGAATAATCTCATTAAAATTTACTTAAAATAAAAATGTTTAAATTTTAAAAATAAAATATTTAAATTATTATTCAACTTTTCCATTAACCCTTAAATAAAACAATTTATTATTATAAACCTTTCAATTACAGCTTATAGTAAATAATATAGCTTCATTTAAAAACAAACACAAATATTAAAATTGTTAAAACCCAGAAAATATCTTATTTTTTTTAATTTGGGAAAATGAAAATAATTTAAAAGTAAAAACCAAACCAAGATAAGCAGACCGGTTCAATGCATTAATGAGCGTGGCTAGTAGTAGGTCGAACCGGGAGACCACCTCAAGTGTTAACGATAAGCCATGTCCGAGAGCGACCATTCCGTAATGGAAACGGCAACGGAGAAGACAGATTAGGTTCCGTTCTTTTAATATTATTATTTTAACTTTAATTCACTTATAACTGCCAGAATTTTTGTGGGCCCACACAGGCAATCCGCTCTACACTTTGCTGGAAGAAAAAAAATAGCTTCATTATTCCTTAATGACGCATTTGACCACCCACGGCCCACACCTTTTTTTTTTTGGACATGGTATCTATCTGTTGTCACCCTCCTTAGAGGTGTTTGGCGGTGTAACTAATCCATTGGCTGGCCTAGAGGAGGCACCCACCCTAGTGAACTCCTGGCCCGCACTTGATCACCCCACTTAAGAGGCGCTGCCGCCCGAGGGGAATCGAGCACAGGTTGGAGGTTTCCCAACCGCACTCGCCCAACAAATTAAGCTAAGCAATGGTGGGTTGGCCCACACCTTATAATACTGTATTTATCATTCCTCATCACGTTCCCACAATGTATGTTTTGGCATTATTAATAAAAAACAAAGAGAAAAAAAAGAGAGATGTAATGATCAAATTTTGTGTGATGAGCTACAAGCTTATTGAATTTATTTTATATTAAAATAATATAAAATTTAATTAGTTATATATTTGATATAATTATTTTTAAATAAATTAAATAATTTTAGAAGTCATCATAATTAATGATATAAGAATTTTTGATGTGAAACCCTTTTAAGTAAAAATAAGCTAAATTTTCAAACATAGATGTACATTTTGGAGTAATTATTGAAATTTCTTGAAGAAAATCTTAAGGTTAAGCGTGCTTTTATGGGAGCAATCTAGGGATGGTGATCTCATGAGAAGTTACACCAATGGGACAAAATCGTGAGGTCATTAGGTCAAAGTGAACAATACCTCGATAGTTATTACGTTAAAGTGAACAATACATTGATAGTTAAGAGTTTGAGCTGCTACATTTTCCTTATTAGTAGTATAGATGTTATGCATGTTAGTAATGAGACCTATGTAAATACTAAATATGATTTGTCAGGCATAACATACAATAATAATATTGATACAACAACAATAACAACAATCACATGCCTTTATCCCACTATGTAGGGTCGGCTACATGAATCATTTTTCTTCATCGTATCATGTTTAGAGTTAAATTCTCATTTAAATCTAATAAAGAAAGGTCATTTCTAATATTTCCTAATCAAGTCTTTTTAGGTCCACCTCTACCTTTCTTAATATAAGACAAATCCAATACATCTATTTCCCAACTGGCTCATCAAAACACCGTGGTTTTATGTGACCAAACCATCTAAGGTAACTTTTCTAATCTTATCTTCCACATGATTTACTCCAACCTTTTCACATATATGCTCAGTTCGTATCCTGTCTCTAATAATAAAGCCACTCATCCATCTGAGCATCCTTATCTTTACAACACTTAACTTAATATTATGCTTCCTTTTTAATGTCCAACATTATACACCAAAAAGTATTACAAGTCTCACCACCATCTTATAGAATTTTCCCTTAAATTTGAGGGGGACTTTGATTCATTCCTCCACTTTAACCATCCAATTTGAATTCCACTAATAATATCCTCATCTATTTCACCATCACTCTGAATAATAGAACCAAGACATCTAAACATGTATTCTGTTACGTGCTAGAATATACGCGGCGATAGAGTTAAAATTTTACGTCCTAGCGTTGTACGGATATCCTGCTCACACATACAGAGAAGACAAGATTTTTATGTGGAAAATCCTAGAAAAGGGAAAAACTACGGGGCCTGGCCCAGTTTGAAATGATTCCACCAGCACTAGAGTAGGTTACAGTGGGTTGACTCGTCTCCAAGGGCGATCAGATTACAAGTATCAACTGTAGGGTTTAAGTTGGGGGTATGTGAAAATCTGACATAACACTGGAGGAACTTTGGGCTCACCTGGTGATCTGGTAGAGTTTGGGTCTCGGGTGATGGTCTGGTAGAACTTAGGACGTCAGGTAGTGGTCCAGCAGAGCTTAGGGCATCAAGCGATGGTCCGGCGGAGCTTGGGACGTCAGGTGGTGGTTCGGCAGAGTTCAAGGTGTCAGGCGATAGTCCAGCGGAGCTTGGGACGTCAGGTGGTGGTCCAGCGGAGCTCAGGGCATCAGACGGTGGTCTGGCGGAGTTGAGGACGTCTGGTGGTGGTCTGGCGGAGCTGAGGACGTCAGGTGGTGGTCCGACGAAGCTCAGGGCATCAGGCGATGGTCCGGTGGAGCTGAGGACGTTAGGTGGTGGTCTGACGGAGCTCAGGGAGTTAGGAGTTGGTCTGATGGAGTTGAGGATGTTAGGTGGTTGTCCGGCGGAGCTCAGGGCGTCAGGCGGTGGTCCGGCGGAGATGAGGACGTGAGGTGGTGGTCCAGCAGAGCTCAGGGCGTCAGGCGGTGGTCCAGTGGAGCTCAGGGCGGCAAGCGATGGTCCGATGGAGCTCAGGGCGTCAGATAGTGGTCTGGCGGAGCTCCGACGGTAGGCGGTGGTCTGGCAGAACTCCGGCGGTGGTCGAGGAGGAGCAAGGAGGCAAAAGCGATCTCTGATCTCTCTATTTTCTCCTTAGGATTAGGTGCCTTTTTCAAAGAGGAGAGGGGCTCTATTTATAGATTTTTGGGAGTGGCATGACCCATAAATAGGAGGAAGATCAAGGGTAATTAGGGAGTGGCATGAATGGACGGCCGATATTGAATCCCTTGATCGTGGATCGTTTGATGAGCATTTGAAGGTCTTAGAGATATCAGAATTTGGCAATCTTAGGCTCATTGGATTCATCTCGTCGAGCCGCTCGATTCAACTATAAGCATGTCATGTTTCGAAATCGTTTGGTAATCCAAATTGGGGTTCAAACCTTCTAACAATTCTTTGGGCTCTTGATTTGGATCCATTTGAGCTCGGATTGGGTTAAATTTGGTGTCATTGGATTTATATTTTTGAGACGTTCAGTTCTACTGTAAGTTCGCCGAAATCGGAGTTCGGATGGTCCCAATTTTAATTTCAGAAGTTTCCAACTTGATTTTTCCTCGAGATTCGTGCTCGATCAAGATAATTTTTTGGTGATGTATCATATTCTTATTAATGAATTGATTGCGTAAAGTCACCATCCCCCCATTAGATCTATTACTACTAAAATTACACTCCATATATTCGATTTTAGATCAACTCAAATGAAAACCTTTAGACTCTAAGGTTGACCTCCATAATTCAAGTTTACCTTCAACTTCCTCCGTAGTCATATCAATAAGAAGAATATCATTAGCAAAAAGCATACACCAGGGTACAACCTCTTACAAATTTTTAGTGAGAACATCCTTAACTCAAGTAAAAAAAGATACATGCTTAAAATAGATCCTTAAGGTAATCCAACAAAAATAGGAAAATACTTGGTTACACCACTTAGAGTTTGAACACAAGTAACTGCTCTTGAATGCATATCCTTAATAACTTGAATATAAGCATTATCAACCCATTTCTTTTCTAGAACTCTCTATAGCACTTCTCTTCGAACTTTATTAAATGCTTTCTCTAAATCAATAAATATATGTGAAGATCCTCCTTATTCTCTCTATACTTCTCAATCAAACCTCTCAATAAATTTATAGCATTCATAGTAGGCCTTCCCTGCATGAATCCAATTTGATTTTGAGAAACATTAGTATCACGTAGTAACATATGCTCCATAACTCTTTTCCATAGTTTAAAGTATGACACATTAACTTAATTCCTCTATAATTTGCACAATCTTGTGCATCATCTTTATTTTTAAAAATAGGAATCAACACACTTATTCTTCACTCGCCTGACATCTTTTTAGCAATAACATTAAAAAATTTAGTAAGCCAAGAAATTCCTTCATCTCGTAATCATTTTCACACATCTATTAGAATATCATCAGGTCTAATAACTTTTCTACACTTCATTTTCTTTAAAACCTCTCTAACTTTAATTGTACTAATTTGCCGACTAAAATAAAAATCTTTATTTTTATTTAGGATGCTAATGTCACTAAAATCATTCATATTCTCACAATCTTCATTGAAAAGTATAGCAAAGTATCTCATCAATCTTTGTCGAATATCATCTTCAAATAAAAGTCATTTGCTTTCTTAGTCTTTTTATGGGTCTCTTTATATCTTTCTCAATTATTAGAGTTGTCATATGAATACCAATTTTTATAATAAATCTTTTTATTTTAGATCTTTTTATGCATATTGTAATTTTATTACCAACTATTTTTACTATTAAGAGATTCTTTCTTTGGTAATCCAAGCATATCTTTTGCAATTTTCTTAATATTACTTGCTACTTTTTTTTCACATAACATTAACTATCTCATGCACAGATAAAATGTTAAGATATATAATCTTACTTTCAAAAATATTTTTGTTAATATTCTTTAAATGTCTCTATTTAATTTTAGAATAATATATTACTTTATTTGTTATATTCTGCTCCTTCATCTTAAAGTCCAAAACTAATAAATAATGTTGGATATATAAACTTTCACTTTGAATAACTTTATAATCTTTGCAATCTGAATGATCTATTTTTCTTATAAGAAAATAATCAATCTAAATTTTGCTATATCCATTCTTATAAGTGATGATATGCTCGTCTTTTTTCTTAAATAAAGTATTAGCAATTACAAAATTATAAGCTATAGAAAAATCTAATATGATCTTAACACCTTCATTAGTCGCTCCAAACCCATAGCCACCGTGAATACTTTTAAAATCATCTATATCTCTACCAACATGTCAATTTAAATCTTCTCCAATAAAAACTATTTCTTCAAGAAATATATTTTATATTAATTCTTCTAAGTCATTCTAAAATTTAAATTAAAAAATACATTGAGATTTTTGTTTAATCAAAATAATTTTTTTGATGAGTATCAATAATAATATTGATACTCCGCAAAAAAAAATTATTTTGATTAAACATAAAGATATGTATTTTTTAATTTAAAACTTATAAAGTCAAATTAAGGTCATTCAAAATCTGATTTCGACAAACATATAGTTAAATTGAATTTCTTGATAAGACAAACCTATAAACACCAAGATTGATCCGATTAGAGTCCGAACGAGCCAAGTTCAACCAATTCAAATATATTTAAAATTTTTGGGATATTAATTAGAGAATCAAATGGTCACTGAATCTTTCATGTTTAAGGTTAAATTGAGTGTCTCAACGAGATGAATCCAACGAGCCCAATATCGCTTAATTTAGACATCATTAAGGCAATTAAATACTAAAAAAATTGTCTATAATCAAGAAAATCAATATGGGATTATTCAATACAGTTTTCCAAATTTTGATTATATTTGTTGAGAATGACACTATCAAAAAAAAATATAAATAGTTTCCCACTTGTTACGTAAAGGAAACATTGGCTCTAGATTCAAAAGAACTTAGAGATTTGAAGAATCCTTGAGCTCCACATATCATTGCTTATTTGATACCATCTGACCATTGCCTGACTACTTGATATACGACTGTTGCTTGACTACGTTCGTTATATCACTCCTATTAGACCACTGACACTAGATCACCTTTATTGAACCGCCATTTTTCAACAACCATCATAGTTGGGCTTCCATCTCTCGACCACCGTTGTCATACCACCACCATCATCATACCACCGCCATCGAACTCGTTGCCCAACCTCAATTGTTGAACCATAAATGACTAACCACTGCATCAGGTTGCCATCGCATGACCATCACTATTGTCCAATCACCATCTTCAAACTATCCCCATTGAACCATAACAAGTAGACCACTTTTAGGGCTGTAAATGAACCTAGCGTTCGATGAGCTGCTTGTGGCTCGTCTCGATAAGAGCACGTTTATGTTCGTTTTATTAGCTAAACAAATGAGCTCGAACACTTTTGATAAATACTCGATACCTTAATAATCGAGCTTGAACAGCGTATAGTTCAGCTCGTTTATGTTCGTGAACAAGTTCGTTAAAAAGCTCGATTAGAGCTTGACTATGGTTAAATTTAGCTCGAATTATCTTAAAATAAATAAATATTATTAAATTATTTTAACTAATTTAATAATTTAATTATCACTTATTTAAATTATTTAAAAAATATGAAAACAAAGTCCTGCTTCTCCGCTCGGACCACTCCTGCTCGCCCAACAAGAAAAAAACGAGAAAAAAAAAAATTCTCACTTCTCCGCTTGGATCACTGGCCCACTATTCGCTTATTTAGTCCCACACCGTGCGGACATATTTCATTTTCCTTTATACAAGAAAAAAAAAGAGAGCGATTTTGAACTGCGGTGATAGCGGGAGATGGAGGTCATAGGCGGCATTTGTCCTGCTGCTCACTATTTAATTTAATGTATTTTTTTTGTTTAAACGAGCTAGTTAACGAGGTGTTTAAACGGGTGAATAAACGAGCCGATTAACAAACAACTCATTAACCGGCTCGATAAGCTTAAATAATCGGGCTTGATCATGAACACAAACTGAGCTTGAATATAGTTTATTTAAACGAGCTCAATCTCGAGCAAAGGCAAAAAAAGCTCAATTCTTATCGAGTCGAGCTTGAACAGGGTCCTGGCAAACGAGATTGAACTTGAACATGCTAAAGCCCAGCTCCGCTCGATTCATATTACAGCCCTAACAGCTGTCACCTGAGCTCCGTCGTTGGAGAATTATTCGTTGGACTACCATTGTCGGACAGTCACTATTGAATTGCATTTGTTGAACTACAGTCACTAGGCCTTAATTGTAAAACTACCATCATCTATTCATAATCATATGAACATCTCTTATTCTTTTTTTTTTCTCCTCAGATATGGAACTAGCCTTATTTTTGAGGGTGGGAAAATAAAATTAAGCGTTGTTGCGGACTCAAATATACGCGGTGATAGAGTTTAAATTTCCGTCTCAGCGTTGTACGTATATCCAGCACACAAACAGAAGAATGAAAGAACACTAGGATTTTTACGTGGAAAGCCCTGAAAAAGGGAAAAACCACGGGGCCACGCCCAGTTGAAAAAGTTCCACTAGTGTTGTATGAAATACACGAGGCTGATTCGTCTGTTAAATTCAGGACGATCAAGATTACAATGAGTATCAGTTACAAGGCCAAGCAAAGTTCCGACGTCACTCGGGTGTCGAGCAGAATTCCGGCTTCACTTGGAAAGAAGTCCGGCGTCACTCGGGCGTCGGGTAGAATTCTGGCGTTGGGCAGAATTCCGATGTTGCTCCCTCGTCGGGCAGAGCTCCGGCGTCCCTCGGGCGCCCGATGGTGCTTCGGCGGTGTTCCGGCGGAGTTCCGGCGAAGTTCCGGCGGTGTTCCGGCGGTGGTCGAGGAGGAGTTATTCCCTCCTAGACTTCTCTTCTCTTTTTCTTCTCTTCCTTCTCTTCTTGGCTTAGGTCCCTTCTTAAGAGAAATGAGGGGCTATTTATAGTTTTTCTGGAGTGGCATAGCCCGTAAATAGATGGGGGATCAGGGGCAAATAAGGAGTGATCCGGATGAACGGCTGATATTGAATCCCTTGATCATGGACCGTTTATTGAGCATCTTAAGGTCTTAATGGTATCCGAATTCTGCGATCTTGGGCTCGTTGGATTCGTCTCGTCGAGCCGCTCGATTCGACTATAAGCTCATCAAAATCGGAGACCGTTTGGTAACTCAAATAGCTGTTTGATGCTTCCAACAGTGCTTCGGGTACTTGATTTGGACTCACTTGGGCTCGTATTGAGTCGAATTTGGTGTCGTTGGATTTGTATTTTCGAGACGCTCAGTTCGACTATAAGCTTGCTGAAATCGGAGTTTAGATGGTCTTCGAATTAATTTTTGAAGTTTCCAACTTGAGTTTTTCCTCGAGATTCGTGCCCAATCAAGATAATTTTTTGGCGATATATCAAACGTAAAATATAAAATAATTTTTTTTCTTAAAATTTTAAGCATATATATTTATTGACGAGGGACAAAATAGCTAAAATTCATATTGTACAAAGAAAAAGAAATTTCAGGGTGGATACTCAGTCTGCCCTTGCCCTTGCCCTTGCATCTCATCAATATTTTCACTTCCTTCACAAATGGACAAGCCAACTACTCATATTCAATTCCCTGCCTTCTCCAATTTAAGAGAAAGATATATCTTTATAACCAATGTTCATTTAGCTGAACTATTTCCACATGCGTAGGTCCCGTTTTCTCTTTTTTTGGTTTTTGGTCTACCCATACATTCTTTTATTTCATCTTTGTCTATGCCAAATCTTCATACTAAATTAAGACATTAAATTCTTTATTAACTATCATGATTCATCAACATTCTAGCACGTAATAAATATAATAAATATATTTGATAATAATTTCCTCAAACGTTTTCGTTAAATTTTTATTCTAAACATTAATTTCCTTGTAGAATTATATATATATTAGCTCAAGACATTCTCCTTTAAGCTTATTTGGGAGAATATAAAAAATTTTAATTACTAAATAGTTTTTAATATTATGAAGTAAATTTCATGATGAAATTTTGGCTTAAGAGCTTTAAAGTTTTTTTTTTAAATTTATATAAATTATTTATATATTATATTCAAGCATTTATTTATTTATTTATCTATCTTGGGGACGAAATCGTACCGTATTTGGCGGGCTCGAGGAAGAGCGAGTACTTCGCGGAGTAAATATCCACGTATGTTATAACCGCAAGAGGCAGCTCCGTCCTTATCTCCACTAAAGTCTCATTGAGTTTTTTGTTGAACTGCTGTGCCGCCTTGTTGTAGAAGACAGCACAGCCGGCCGAATCAAGCTCGCCGGCAACAGTGAGGTTTCGTCGGAGCAGAACGTACGCGAGGCAACCGAGTGGGCCGGTGTTGTGAATCCAGAAATACCTCGCCCCCAGGGCATACATCCTCTTAACATCGCCGGAGAAGGCGGATAACGTCTGTGGAATGAACTCGTCATGCGTTTTTCCGGCGTCCAAGCCGGCGGTGATGTCATTCTGCCCGATTTCGATGGTATAAAGAGATTGGTTGAAGTATTCCTTTTTTGGCATCAAGGATTTGAAGAACCATCCTGCAAGCAACAGGGATTAGTTTTTCCTAATTTTAGGGCACGTGAATTTGGACCAACATCCTGTAAGGAGAATTTTATGAAAATTCTATTCCTATTAAATAATTATATAAAAAATACATATATAAAATGCTCTCCACAAAAATACCGTTCAAGTAATTTACTTGCCTCGCTTGGCGACTAATTGAGACCTGGGAATGAATTGGGAGAACTGCATAACCTGTATGGCGAGAAAGAAGGGACTGTACCCGCCCTGTGACAGAGAGGTGTTTTGATCTATAATGGTGGAAGCCGCGGTGGCGAGGTTAACTCCATGACTGTAATTTGTGCCCAGCGAATCCAGGTAGGAGCTCAGGAAAGGATGCCCAAAGCTCTTTGCTGAAATATTTCAGAAAAGAATTTCATTATTTATATCACATTTGAACCCTAAGCAAAGATGGTAAGGGGTTTAAGCAATGGAACCGATGAAATCAATGATAAGACGGCCGTCGGAGAATCGACCCGCCGGCATATGAAAGAAGGTCTCTCCATAGGGGGGTGGAGTCGGGCCGAAGGTCGCTGATAGCCCGCCGGTGTCAGAGTTAGAGTCGCCGAAGTTGATGATGGCCGGAAAATTGCACGCCGGCGAAGAATACGCTATCTCCGACACGCTATAATAAAAGAACAGGAGCTGGAGGAGGAGGAGAGGTTTCATTTTGAAGGAAATTCTGCTCTGTCTGAATAAAAAACGGAGAGAGAAAGGGAGCCTTTGGAGCAATTTAAAAAAAAGAGCGTGTATAAAAACGGAGAGAGATATAGAGGAAAAATTATTATGTGCGGTGTTCAGATGGGTTCGAAGTTTTATTTGGATGTGTCATATTATCTAATGCATCATATATGTTTGAATTGTCCTGCAGATGTGTTCGGACTCCACACATAATAATCTGTAGATATAGAAGGAGATATGAATGGGGAGAGAGAAAAAGTGATGGTGGGAGAGAGACAGGGAAGAGAGAGATTTAAATAATTTTTTGATATTTAAAATAATATTTAAAAATATTATATAAAAATTAAAAAAATTATAAATTATATTTAAACATTATATTTTGATTTATTAAATCACTTTCATTCTTAAAAACATAAAAAGGTACGTTCTTAAAAAATAATGAAAATTTAAAAATTTTTAAAAATCTATTATCAAATAGAATTATGTTATTTTTTAATGAAAAATATATTATAAATTTTACTCTATTTTCTTTAAAATTAGCTTTCTAGCTTAAAATTTATATGAATAATATTTTAAAGTTTCATTATTTCTTAAGAACATTCCTTATTTATATTTTTAAGAATGATAAAGATTTAATAAATTAAAATATAATATTTAAATAGAATTTATAATTTTTACTTTTTCTATATAATATTTTTTAAATATTATTTTTGTTGCGGGCTAGAATATACGCGGCGATAGATATTGAATTTTGCGTCCTAACGTTGCACGAATATCCAGCTCACATACAGAGAACACAAGATTTTTATGTGGAAAATCCTGAAAAGGGAAAAACCACGGGGCCTGGCCCAGTTGAAATGATTCCACTAGAACTTGAGTAGATTACAGGGGGCTGACTCGCCTCTGAGGGCGATCAGATTACAAGTTATCAATCGTCGGGTTGAAGTAAGGGGTATGTGAAAATTTGATGTCGTGCTGCGGAACTTCGGGCCCTAGGCGGTAGTCTGGCGGATTGCAGGGCCTCAGGTGGTGGTTCGGCGAAGAGCAAGGCCTCAGGTGGTGGGCCGGCGAAGAGCAGGGCCTCAGGTGGTGGTCCGACGAAGTGCAGGGCCTCAGGTGGTGGTCTGACGAAGAGTAGGGCCTCAGGTGGTGGTCTGACGAAGCAACGATGTCAAGCGGTGGTCCGGCGGAACTCCAGGGAAGAGAGAGATTTAAATAATTTTTTGATATTTAAAATAATATTTAAAAATATTATATAAAAATTAAAAAAATTATAAATTATATTTAAACATTATATTTTGATTTATTAAATCACTTTCATTCTTAAAAACATAAAAAGGTACGTTCTTAAAAAATAATGAAAATTTAAAAATTTTTAAAAATCTATTATCAAATAGAATTATGTTATTTTTTAATGAAAAATATATTATAAATTTTACTCTATTTTCTTTAAAATTAGCTTTCTAGCTTAAAATTTATATGAATAATATTTTAAAGTTTCATTATTTCTTAAGAACATTCCTTATTTATATTTTTAAGAATGATAAAGATTTAATAAATTAAAATATAATATTTAAATAGAATTTATAATTTTTACTTTTTCTATATAATATTTTTTAAATATTATTTTTGTTGCGGGCTAGAATATACGCGGCGATAGATATTGAATTTTGCGTCCTAACGTTGCACGAATATCCAGCTCACATACAGAGAACACAAGATTTTTACGTGGAAAATCCTGAAAAGGGAAAAACCACGGGGCCTGGCCCAGTTGAAATGATTCCACTAGAACTTGAGTAGATTACAGAGGGCTGACTCGCCTCTGAGGGCGATCAGATTACAAGTTATCAATCGTCGGGTTGAAGTAAGGGGTATGTGAAAATTTGATGTCGTGCTGCGGAACTTCGGGCCCTAGGCGGTAGTCTGGCGGATTGCAGGGCCTCAGGTGGTGGTTTGGCGAAGAGCAAGGCCTCAGGTGGTGGGCCGGCGAAGAGCAGGGCCTCAGGTGGTGGTCCGACGAAGTGCAGGGCCTCAGGTGGTGGTCTGGCGAAGAGTAGGGCCTCAGGTGGTGGTCTGACAAAGCAACGATGTCAAGCGGTGGTCCGGCGGAACTCCAGCGGTGGTCGAGGAGGAGCAAGGAGGTGAGAGCTCTCTCTTTCTCTGTTAGGATTAGGTCTCTTTTTTAAGAGGAGATGGGGCTCTATTTATAGATTTTCGTGAGTGGCATGACCCGTAAATAGGTGGAAGATCAAGGGTAGTTAGGAGTGGTTTGAATGGATGGCCGATATTGAATCCCTCGATCATGGACCGTTGGCTGGGCATTTGAAGGTCTTAAAGATATCAGATTTTGGCGTTCTTCATTTCGTTGGATTCGTCTCGTCGAGATGCTCGATTCGACTATAAGCATGTCACATTTGAAGACCGTTTGGTAATCCAAATTATGGTTTGAACCTTCCAACAATGCTTCAGACACTTGATTTGGACACATTTGGGCTCGGATTGGGTCGAATTTGGTGTCGTTGGGTTCGTATTTCCGAGACGCTCAGTTCGACTATAAATTTGCTGAAATCGGAGTTCAGATGGTCCCAAATTTAATTTCGAAAGCTTCAACTTGGTTTTGCCTTAAGATTTGTGCCGATCAAGATAATTTTTTGAGAATGTATCAATTTATTTAATGTTATTTAAATATTAATTTTTAAATAGTAGTTAAATATTATTTTAAATATAAAAAAAAAATTATTTAAATCTCTCTCTCTCCCCCATCTCTCTTTCTCCACATCTGTCCCCCATTTCTCTTTCTCTCTCTCTCCATTTGTCTTCTCTCGGTGCCTCTCTCTCTCTCCTCATCTCTCTCAATCATTTCTCTTTCCGGCACATTCAAAACTCATTGAATCATTTAATGCATTTAGGACTGTGCCAAACAGTTTGACGAATTTACTCTTTTTTAAATTTTTTAATAATCATACTTCTTTTACTTAATTACATTTTAAACACTCACCTTTTTAAAAATTCCTCCCATGAGAAGTCGTTTATCGAGAAGAATTGTTAACTGGTGCTACAAGGTTGGCGATGAAATGTGTTTCTCTTCTTCTGGGAACAGTCTCAGTAAATTTGGGTGGCTGAAGAAATTACTAATTGATGGATGTCGATAGCAAGTAGCGAGTGAGCAACACAAAAATTTATGCATTACATCTTAATTGGTTAATTCAGAGTTTAAAATCTCATTTTAAAGATTTTAAATTTGATGCGTGAATATATAATTAAATTTATTTAAAATTTTAATAATTTTTTTGTGAAAATTTAGAAGATGATGCTCATATTTCACCAGAAGAGCGATTATTCCGCTTGGTACCGAGCAGGGTACCGAGCGGTACCGTGCTCGGTACAGGTCGGTACCCGATTCCCCTCGGTAGAAAGTGCGGTACCGAGCAGTATTGTGCTCAGTATAGGTCGGTACCGAGCTCGATACCGAGCTCGGTAGATTTTTTGGGTGACGTGGCACATTTTTATTTGCCTCTGGATGCCATCCGGACTCCGCACCTAATAAAGGATCAAAATTAGTGGGGGCGGATGTTAAAAAAAAAAACCTTAATAGTGATTGCTGCTCATCATAACTATGGAGCAACACAAACCTAATTACATCGTAGGATTATTACAGCCAAATGAATATCCATCTTATATTTGTAAAGCAATAGTACTTTTCTGCACACATAATACAACAACTTTTACTCTTTTTACACAGGAAATACAACTGAGTCATTTTCTCCATCCTTTGTGTATTGCTTATTTACTGTTTATTGCTTGTAGTGCAAAGCAATGTAGCCATTGTTTCTTCATAGTATCATAGCTTCTATACCTTACGATATATACATCATCAGCATGGAACAGTCCACCCGCCAACTTATAGCTAAATGATGGTATCATGTTCACCTCCTTCTCCGAACCTCACATTTCTACTTCCTCTCTAAAATTTATTATCTCTAACATCAAAATTATAGTTCCCACACAACTCTTAAATGACACCTATTCTATATGTTTATGTGATTGAGTTATTTGCTTTATTGGTTGAATTAAGAAGTACTAGGAAATATTATTATAAAAAGCAAGATATTCAAGAGCTTGGTAAATGTAAATTATGCATTATTTTATATTTTTTCAATAAAAATATGTTATTTCAGTTATTTTTGTGCAGGAAAAAATCAAAAATGGCAAAGATTTTAAGGATCCCACAATGCACAACATTTGACAAAACAACGCCGCAGCATCACATTCAATATCACTGAGATGTCACAAATTGGACATTGCAGCACCAACACTACAGGAAAAACAACTATTACCGGTAGACAAAATTCGTCGGTAAAGTAAAAAATGCGACGGAAATAATAGGTTTTCGGCGGATTACCGGCGGAAATTGCTCCGACGGTAAAACGCGCGTCAGAAAAAACATTCCGTCGCATTTTTTCCGTCGGAAACATTTCCGGCGGATAATCGGCGGATATATTTGACAAACCGACGCCTTTTCTGTGGCAGTGTTCCGGCGTAATAACCGCCGGAAATACCGGCGAAAATGTTCCACCGGAAGTTCCGGCGGATATTCCGTCGTAATAAAACCGATGTCTAGTCTTACCGTCGGACATTACCGTCGAAATATCCGTCGGAAGTTCCGTCGAAATATCCGTCGGAAGTTCCGTCGCATATTCCGCCGGAAAGTTCGTCATATCGTATTTCCGTCAAAGTTACCAGCGGATAATCCGCCGGAAACCTGTAGCAGAAAAAAAAACCTTCCTCACTTTGAAAAGTGATTTCCACATTTAAACCTGCATACAAAAAATTACAACAACATATATATTCCACAAAATCAACAATTACACAAACCAGAAGAGCATGAACCAGATAAGGAATACTTAAACATGGATAAATAAACATATATAAGAAAAGTGTCATAAACAAATAATTAAACATGTTCAAACAGCAAATAGATAAATTTGTCCAAAAAACCAATAAAAATATATGTCCACATCAGTTAAATAGATTAATAATGTCTACTCTGATTCAGTTTCATCCTCAGCTGTACTTCTACCACTACTCATCTGCTCCCTCATCTTTCTCATTTCTTCTAACATTTGAGCTTACTGCTGCTGCATTTGTATCTGCCAATCAGCTTGGGCTTTCCATACCTGTTCTAACTCGGCTGTGAGGGCAGCTATCTGTTGGGTATATAAAGATTCCTAGGTACTAGATGAAAAACTACCTCCACTAGATGACTGCACTTCATATGCATAGGCCTGCGAGCCTAACCCATATACTCTGCCATGCTGCATTCTTTCTACCGCTTGCGACCAAGTGCGGTAGTCAGAATAGTCTGTTGATCCAGCAGAAGAACCTTCACCTGCTGCAACTTGACTCTCTCGAAGCCGTGTATAGTCCTCCTATGAAAGTTAATAAAAAGTTATGCTATTTACACATAATATCACCAAAATTAACTTATATACTTACATAGGCTCTCCTAGCATGCTCATCAATCCATTGCTGGTCCTCCTGCCGTTTGTGGGTATGACTATGCAATTCAACAGGAGTCGGTTCTCTACCCAGCACTTATTTCTATAATAAACATATATTAGTATTCTAATTAAAGTAAATTATTAAAAGATTTTAAAATTTCTTACCAAACATCTTCTGTGCTCAGTATGAGGAACAGAACCACCTGTATGAAGGGAACTACCCAAGCCCCCAACATCAGAAGCTCTGTTCTGTCTATTTTGATCTCTTCTTCTGATATAATCTGGGCTTCCCCAAGTACTGCTCAACTCTGCCCATACACCATCACCAATCCAGAGAGGTCGCTGACCTGACTTTCTAATATCAGTAAACATGTCTCGCATATGAGTCGAGCCACGCTTCTCAAAGTTCTTTCTGATTTTATCATTATGTTGGGGAAGCCAACAAAAATCTTTCTGTAATTAAACACATACAAGAATGAATAATTATTTTTTTAGCTTATATATATTAGATATAATAAAAAAATTTATATAATAACATACCTCAAACTCTCTAAACCACATGTCCCGTACTTCTTTTGGGACTTTCTTCCAATAAATATAAGGAGCATCGTATCTGCTCCGTATTATGTCCCGGATTTTATGCGTAGGATCTTTTGATGGATGAAACCTGAAAGCAATATGTCAGTCAAAAAAACTAATTCAATTCTATTTACATGACTGAAATAAAATTAGTACTTACATGTCACCGTCAGGTTCAATCAACATGCGACCCTCTGTCGCCTCCTCTGCTGCAGCTGGGTAGGAAGGTCCGGCTGTAGCGGGCTGAGGTGGTGCTGTAGCGGGTTGAGGTGGTGGTGGGACATATAGCGGATATGGAGGATGTGCACCATGATAAGGTGGGGGTGGGTAATAGGGGTAGAAAGGAGTGGTCTGTTTAAGGTCTGGTGAAGGTAAGTGTGGGTCTGGTGAGTAGAATTGTGGGCTACTGGCTGCAGGAGTAGGTATAGGCGGGCTAGGCTGACTCTGAGTAGCAGGCTGAGATGAAGAGGTGCCCTCAGTACGTGCAGGCCTGCTAACAGCAGCCTTCTTGTTGCGCCTACCAAATATATTCTTGATCAGTCCTCTCTGACGGTCATCACCTGAAGCCATCTGCACAAATATTGAAAAATATTAATAATATATATTATGCCAAAAAATGTATAAAATATCACAGGAATTAAATAAATACAAGTACAAAAAACTTTTAAATATAAAATAACACAATAAATAAGTAAATAGAAATACAAAAATTTTAATTTTAGTCCAATGTTGACCCCTATATCTAAAACCAGGCATAAAATGACAAAAATGATGAACCAAGTAGTGAGCGGGTTGGTCCGACGCCTTATTTGAAAGGTCAAATGATCTCCGATTGCAAAACGGATTGCATGGTTGCATCCGGAACATCGTCAACATCAAAGATCTACATTTTATTTAATTAATTTGGATCAATCGGGGTGGCGGCACGCAAATCAAAGCGATCCTAATGCGATAAGATAACGCGCATTTCAAGGAAAATTGGCCTCGTCGTCGACCAAACGATCTCCGATCGACGAACGGATTGCGTGGTTGCATCCAAAACGTCGTCAATATCAAAGATCTACATTTTATTTAATTAATTTGGATCAATCGGGGTGGCGGCACGCAAATCAAAGCGATCCTAATGCGATGCGATAACGTGCATTTTCAAGAAAATCAGCCCCGTCGTCGACCTAATGATCTCCGATTGATGAACAGACTTCGCCATAGTGTCTGGAACACTTTTAACCTTTGAAAACTACATTTTGTTTACTCAATTCAAAGCATTCAGATTGACAGCGCGACCAGAATGATTCAAATGCGGCAGTGCGCAGTTCAAGAAAATCAGCCTCGTCGTCGACCTAATGATCTCTGATCGACGAACGGACTTCGCCACTGCGTCCGGAACATCCCAAATACTTAAGAATGACTTTTAATTTGATTGAATTAAATGACGTACAAGAATGTTGGCAAGACTTGCGAGGCAAAAGCACAAATCACAAGGTAATGATGCGCGTGTTAAGGAATTTAGCCCTCGGCATCGACCAAATGACCTCCGATCGATGAACGGACTGTCTCATTGCGTCCGGAACACTGTCAATACTTTAAATTGACTGTCAATTTGTCCAAACTAAAATTATGCCGTGACCGACGAGGGTTCTAATACGATAACGCGTATTTCGAGGAAATTAACGCTCGGCATCGACCAAATGACGTTTGATTGCAAAACGGACTACGTCATCATGATCAAAACATCAGAAATGCCCTAAGTACACTATCAATTTGTCTAATTTTGATGTTCGACAAAATTGACACGTTAAACGAGGCAAAAAAATGCACGAAAATCGAGGAGTTCCACACAAAACGAGATGATTTCAGTAAATAATACGTTGCTGGCACTTCCAATTAATGTGAATACCAGTTATAGCAAGTCGTTATTAATGTTGCTCATGAATTTAAACAAAAATGGCAAGTCAAACAAAAAAATTAAAATCACATTAAATGCGTTATCTCGTACCTGTCGAAACCTGTTCTGAAATCCGTCAAAATCCCTTAAATCCCGCTGATGGCCCGTCGTTTCATGTAAAAGCTCGCAGCTAGCTTCAAACGAGTGCCTTAGCCTATCTTTAAAATGAAGCAAAATAAGTCTTCGTTCATTTTTTTTTATTTTCTCTGAACTCTTGGCATCCGTCCAAGGCTTGAACTCCGTCCCTCTCTTCCTCTTCACGACCACAGCAACTGCTCTTCTCCACTTCCACACCACATGTGCCTTAAGCCAGTTTCTGAGATTTCTTCTTCTACTTTCACTCCATGTAAACCGAACCAGCAAGCCATTTCCACACTCAATTTCCTAGTCTAACGCCAAGATATACACTTGTTTGATTTCCACGTTCAAACAACTCGACCAATCAGGGCTTTCCCACCGAAGTCTCTACGAAAGCCTATGGAAGATGGTGAGTTAGTTCAAAGGCAACAGCAGCAACCTATGAGGTTGTCCGCTTCTCAACAAAGCAGTGAGCTAGGAAGGCTTCCTCCTAAGTGGTCGCAATGCCTCATTCCCCTCGTTCATTCTTCCAAGTTCTGTATTTACTGATGGTGATAAATCTGTTACAACTCGGGCTCCTGAGTATATAATTTTGATGATGACAATATTATTGAGTGCCTCTTTATTTCTCATAATATTTGTTGTGTATACATGTTTGTTTGTTGACTAACATTTCAGGTACAACAGGCACCGATCTTTAAAGATTCAGGGCTCAAGACTGGGTAGAATAGGTTATGTTGAAAGAGAATGTAATTTTCATTTATTTGTTTTAACTTCTTGAGTCAAGTCCTGTAAAGGTGCATGATAGCCTGGTGACCGTGCACACACACACAAGGGGAGAAATTTTAATGTTAAATATTTTAATTTTTCTGTACATCGTACTGTACGATCTGGATCGTACTGTACGATCTGGTGTTATAGAAATTAATTAAAATATTTATTTTTTTCTTAAAAAATTCTTTTGAAATATAACTAATCGTACAGTACGAACACCACATCGTACTGGACGATTTGGTATAATTAGAAACCCCGTCGAACATTAAATTAGGCAAAAATTTGAATTTGAAAATTGTTCTATTCGTACTGTACGATCTTAATCGTACTGTACGATGATTAAAATATTGCCTAATTTAATCCTGTGATTAGTCAATCGAATTTGCGTAATTTTGATATTTGGTTCGTACTGTACGAACTGGATCGTACTGTACGACTGACAGAGACGATTTTGGTCGTCCCAGGATTCGTCCTGGACGATTTGCACTTCGATTGAACTAATCGTACTGTACGATTCTGAGATCGTACAGTACTAACAGGTCAAATTCTGCACATAGTACTGGACGATCCTGCGATCGTACTGTACGATATTTGACGGCTGAATTGGATTTTTAGGGTTTTTTGAAGCCCTCTATTTAAGCTTTCTCATAAGACTTTTTAGGAGTCTTTTGGGCATTCATTGAGTTGTTTTATTCTAAAGAAAGCTTGAAGAGAGAGCTTTGGGCTAAGGAGAGAAAGGGTGGAGTTTGTAAGAGAGGGAGAAGATCCTTGTGGGCTTCAAGGGAGTGTGAGAGGGGGTTTTCACACGGTTGCTCTGGCGAACTTGCACCTGAGTTCCTCCAAGAGTCAAGGTTTGTCTTGAGGGAAGCTTTGGGAAGAAGAAGACCTCTTTGGTGTCAAAAGACCCGGCTACTCCGCCGCACCGGGGAAGGTGAAAGTGATTCAAGGTCCTCTGCCTCACCAGGAGGGTGAAAAGAAGTCAAGGTTCTCTGCCTGTGAAAGGAGTACGGTCCTCTGCCACACCGAGTTGGTGGAAGAGAGTTTGTAAGGGCTTCTCCGCCTAGCTGAGGGGGCTAAAGGAGAGACACTATAGTGATAGTGCAATACCCGGAGAGGAGGCTCCGGGGAGTGGACGTAGGTCATAGTTTGACCGAACCACTATAAATCTGGTGTGCTCTTCCTGATTTTATTTTCCGCACTTTATTTTCGTGTATCTTATTTTCTATTATAACTGCTTGGTGAAAATCTGAGAATATTATTTTATTATGATAATTAGAGAATAATCACCATCTTTATATAACAAATCATCAGCTTCCACATTTGACTAGTTAAGTTATTATTGTAAGAAATCTGAAAAATCAATAAATATTAGAACTCTTGGCGCATCTCGTACTTTCAAGTGGTATCAGAGAGGTACTCAAAATAGTGTTTTAGAAAACCTAGAGGAAAACGATCAATGGCACAATTTAGAAATATTATGGAAGGTTATTCAATAACTCGTCCGCCACTTTTAGAAAATATTCCTTTTAATTTTTGGAAAATTCGCATGTCTGTATTCATACAATCCATTGATTTTAGGATGTGGCATATGATTGAATCTGGATATTCTATACCATCACGTATTATTAATGGTGTGAAAAGTGATATTCCTTTTACTGAATGGAGTCGAGAAGAAAAAATTTATGCTCAATTGAATGCTAAATCCTTGAACTGCTTTTTCTGTGCTTTAACTTCTGAAGATTATATGATTATTTCTAATTGTATCACTGGCAAGGAAGTTTGGGATAAACTATGCATGACATATGAAGGTAGTAGTGAAGTCAAACAATCTAGATTAAATGTATTATTGCATGACTATGAACTTTTTTGCATGAAACCTTATGAGACTATCTTAGACATGTACACTAGGTTTACTCAGATTGTGACGTCATTAGATGCTTTAGGTAGAGAACTTTCAAACTTAGAAAAAGTCAATAAAATTCTACGTTGTCTACCTGATAAATTTGATGTCAAAGTGACTGCTATATATGAATCAAAAGACTTAAATTCTTATTCTATTGATAATCTAATCGGCTCACTCATTGCCTATGAGCAAAGTGTGAGTCAAAGACTTTTGGATGCAGGTGATGAAAATGTTATAGTGCTAAAATCAAAAGACACAGATAAAGATGACTAAGAAAGTGATGAGAATGAGAAAATGGCATTAATAACAAGCCAATTCAAAAGTCTGCTGAAGCACAAGCACAAGAGAGAACAAAAGCGAAGTAGAGGTAAAAATGACAAGTATGATAAGCCTGCTTCTGACATTATTTATTTTAGGTGTAGGAAACCTGGACATTTTAAAAATGAATGCCCCAATCTTAAGAAACATCTTGTAAAGAAAAAGAGTGAGGATAAGCCAATTCCAATAAGGGGAAATGAAAAGAAGCAAAAAATCTCCTGGGCAGACTTAGCTTCTGAATCATCAGAACAGGAGCAAGAGGATGAGGTAACAAGCTTATGCTAAATTATCAAGAATTTGATTGGTAATGTTGATCAGGTATAAGTATATTGAGGTTTATTTGTGTGTTTTATTTATGTGTTTTGTATGTTTGTTTATCTATTTTATGTGTTTGATATTTAGTATGTTTTAGGCATGATTTCATATTTTAGTTTCTTATATGTTATTACCGTCCTTTGCATGTAGTTTAATTTATGTGTTTGCATTGTATCTCTTATTTTTGATAATGTCAAAGGGGGAGAATGTATTATGGTTGGTTGCATTTATGGTTTAGTTTTTTTTTATAAAATTTTTCTGTTATTTAGTTTTTTTAAGTCTTATGTTATTTAATTTTAAAATATAAAAAAAAAAATGCTTACCCCTATTTTTAATATAATTCTCGTAGTGAGGGGGAGATTAGGAGAAAATATTTTTAATTTATAAATTCAACCAATAATATTTGCCATCATCAAAAAGGGGGAGATTGTTACAACTCGGGCTCCTGAGTATATAATTTTGATGATGACAATATTATTGAGTGCCTCTTTATTTCTCCTAATATTTGTTGTGTATACATGTTTGTTTGTTGACTAACATTTCAGGTACAACAGGCACCGATCTTTAAAGATTCAGGGCTCAAGACTGGGTAGAATAGGTTATGTTGAAAGAGAATGTAATTTTCATTTATTTGTTTTAACTTCTTGAGTCAAGTCCTGTAAAGGTGCATGATAGCCTGGTGACCGTGCACACACACACAAGGGGAGAAATTTTAATGTTAAATATTTTAATTTTTCTGTATATCGTACTGTACGATCTGGATCGTACTGTACGATCTGGTGTTATAGAAATTAATTAAAATATTTATTTTTTTCTTAAAAAATTCTTTTGAAATATAACTAATCGTACAGTACGAACACCACATCGTACTGGACGATTTGGTATAATTAGAAACCCCGTCGAACATTAAATTAGGCAAAAATTTGAATTTGAAAATTGTTCTATTCGTACTGTACGATCTTAATCGTACTGTACGATGATTAAAATATTGCCTAATTTAATCCTGTGATTAGTCAATCGAATTTGCGTAATTTTGATATTTGGTTCGTACTGTACGAACTGGATCGTACTGTACGACTGACAGAGACGATTTTGGTCGTCCCAGGATTCGTCCTGGACGATTTGCACTTCGATTGAACTAATCGTACTGTACGATTCTGAGATCGTACAGTACTAACAGGTCAAATTCTGCACATAGTACTGGACGATCCTGCGATCGTACTGTACGATATTTGACGGCTGAATTGGATTTTTAGGGTTTTTTGAAGCCCTCTATTTAAGCTTTCTCATAAGACTTTTTAGGAGTCTTTTGGGCATTCATTGAGTTGTTTTATTCTAAAGAAAGCTTGAAAAGAGAGCTTTGGGCTAAGGAGAGAAAGGGTGGAGTTTGTAAGAGAGGGAGAAGATCCTTGTGGGCTTCAAGGGAGTGTGAGAGGGGGTTTTCACACGGTTGCTCCGGCGAACTTGCACCTGAGTTCCTCCAAGAGTCAAGGTTTGTCTTGAGGGAAGCTTTGGGAAGAAGAAGACCTCTTTGGTGTCAAAAGACCCGGCTACTCCGCCGCACCGGGGAAGGTGAAAGTGATTCAAGGTCCTCTGCCTCACCAGGAGGGTGAAAAGAAGTCAAGGTTCTCTGCCTGTGAAAGGAGTACGGTCCTCTGCCACACCGAGTTGGTGGAAGAGAGTTTGTAAGGGCTTCTCCGCCTAGCTGAGGGGGCTAAAGGAGAGACACTATAGTGATAGTGCAATACCCGGAGAGGAGGCTCCGGGGAGTGGACGTAGGTCATGGTTTGACCGAACCACTATAAATCTGGTGTGCTCTTTCTGATTTTATTTTCCGCACTTTATTTTCTTGCATCTTATTTTCTATTATAACTGCTTGGTGAAAATCTAAGAATACTTTTTCATTGTGATAATTAGAGAATAATCACCATCTTTATAATTAGTTACAAATCATCAGCTTCCGCATTTAACTAGTTAAGTTATCATTGTAAGAAATCTGAAAAATCAATAAATATTAGAACTCTTAGCGCATCTCGTACTTTCAAAATCCTCTTGGAAGCTGGAAGCTACAACCCCTAATTCCGCTGCTGCTTCTATTCGGTTATTGGCGGCATCTTCACAAGCTATTAGTTTAATTGGAAAGCAGGGCACCATGATCAAGTACATTCAGGAGAGTACTAACGCAACTATACGAGTCCTATTTGGAGATGAAGTCCCACATCATGCAACTACGGAGGAGGGAATCATAGGAATCGCTGCTACTTCCAATCCAACCAATATATGAAAGCTCTCAACTTGTTCAATGAAATGCTTCAAAGAGGCCTGACACTGAACGAGTTCACTTACCCATACACTTTTGCTTCTTGTGGCGCTCTTGAAGAGCGTGAGATAGGGAAGAAGGCTCATTGCCAGGCTTTGAAGGCAGGGTTTGATCTGATTCCTTTAGTTGCCATCTTACTTTTCAACCTCTATGCAGTAAGCAGCAGCCTTGTTGATGCAAGAATTAAAGATATTCTATTTGTAAGGAAACTATTTGATGAAATGCCCGAGAGAGAGATGCGGTGCCTTGGAACACGATGCTTTCAAGCTATGTGAGAGTGAAACAGGAGATCTAATAGAAGCAAGAAGATTGTTTGATGAAATTCCAAAAAGAAATGTAGTGTCTTTGAATTGTATGAGTCAGCTTACACATGGTGTGGGAGGGTTAAGAAGGCATTGGGTCTCTTTCTTCAGATGAAGGCATTTGTCATTCTTCCAGATGGGTTTACCTTCATCTCTGCTTTATCAACTTGTGCTCATCTTGGAGATTTGAAAACAGGAAAATGGATTCATTTGCATCAAATAGGAAATTGGCTTTGCTTTGGAGTTATAGTTGGGACTGCACTCACGGAAATTTATGCTAAGTATGGGGATATTGACTCTGCATTTAGAATTTTTATCAAAACAACAAAGAGGGATGTGTGTGTAAATGTGTATATGTATCAAAAAAAAAAAGAAGCAAAATGTAAAAGAGAGCGAAAAGAGTTATTTTTGTATCTTATTTCATCGCCGCCGCCATCAACTCCTCGCTGCAAAGGTATAATTTTCTAACTCAGATTCTCGCTCTCGAAGTTCGCGGCGGACCGGAAAACTGCCTATACACGCTTTCATAAGTGTGGTGGGATGGGACCCCGGTGCGGCGCCTACAATGAGGCGGGTAATCACCTCAAAATCCTATCCTCGGCGTTCGTGTCGAGCCGGCAAACCGCCTATACACGCTTTCATAAGCGTGGTGGGAAGGGAACCCGGTGCGACACCTACGGCGAGGCGGGTAGGCCCTATACACGCTTTTCTTAGCGTGGTGGGGACAATTTTAAGTACCCGTATGCGGCTCTGTACCTGCAGGGAAACAAATGCTTTTCTTTTTTTCAGGTACGTCGAAGACCCATACACGCTTTCTTAAGCGTGGTGGGGGATTGAAGATTTTATACGGCCGCGGTGTCCTCGAAAGAGGGCATCTACCATACACGCTTTCTTAAGCGTGGTGGGAAAGGCCCAGTTTTCCGTAATTTCTCCTAAACGGGGGAGATGTCGGAATGCTGCCGAAATTTCGGGTGATCATATGACTGTACTTAGACCTATTTGAGCTCAAAGGAAGAGGACCAGAACTTGTGCTTTGAACTTGAACGAACTCAAATGAACCTAATTTCAACATAAACTTGAACTGAATTGAGAACTCAAGCTGAACTTAAGTGAATTTGAATGAAAGTTCGAACCCAAATGACTTAAGCATTGGACAATGGAAAGAGGACCCAGATTGAGCTTGAACTTAATTCATATGACAAGGACCTGGGTTGAACCAAATATAAATGAACCTGAACTTGAGTTGGACCTCAGAAGACTTTGAATAAGGACTTGGATCTCATTTGGACATTGAATTTGAACATGGAATGAACTAAGCTCAAATGAATGTGAACAAATAAGGAACTTATTTTATGCAAGGAATAATATGTGCACACGAACTACAACTGCCTACATGTGATTATGAGCAAGAATACAATGTTTGCATAAGTACTACAATGCACTTGTATGAAAAGGAAGACTTGTGATGAGTATACAACTTCGCTTGCAGACATCGAGGGGAAACAACTTGATCACAATAATGTCATATTGTGTTCATGAATAGAACACAGAGGCTCGTAGACAACTAACATTGTTTAGGTGTAAACAAATACTCTTGACTCTTGCAAGTAACGACGAGCAATAACATGAACTTTCCCGCAAATACTGAAAGTCTTCATGTTGTTTGAGATACAAGTACTAACAAGGAAGAGCAGCAGATTCGTTATGCGTACTACAAATATCATATGTGAAGACAAATGACCTGTGATACACATAGCGAGTTACATGTGAGTTGTAACAAGGAAATACCTAGCGATATACTTACATATGCAATGTGAAAGATGTGTAGCAAATATAGTAGTCCACAGATAGAGGACGCCTCTCAACTACATACAAGTGCACCAAACCCTGGCAAATGAACACAACAGGCATACAGTGACTGCAAAGACATCCTAGCCAACAAGTATTCAGTAAATGCACAAGTCCCTCGCAGGTGAAGGAAGTTGATATGTAACGAGCATTATGATACCTCGCTAGCTAACATTCACAAGCAGCAGAGGGATTCAACATATGATAAATTGTTGATGAAAGGTGTATTCGAAAGGTCAAAGCAAATATAATTCTCATGCAACCAATCTTAATGTATGTGGAATTTACAAGAGTCATGCAAGAGGATGTGGAAGTTCCTTAAAATCAATATCAACCACCCGTGGAATAATGCAACAGTTCGTTGTGAACAATGAAGACTGATATGCAATGGTTATGATGATTCCTTTATGTGGATGCATCATACTGTCCACAAGCGAAAAGGACAAATATGCAACAAGAACCCTAGCCCCTCCTACAAGCAAAGGTGGAGAATAGGTTACATATGCAAGCTCCCACGAACTACCACAAAAGCTTGTTACGTCGTACGACTAATATTTTGTCCACAATGAAATGTAGAAGAGTTCTCATTCATACAATAATATACTCACAGGCAAAAGCAGGATATTCGTTGGTGTACTACGATCTACCTGCGTAAATCATGCAAGTAGTGCACGACAGTCTGCCTGTACAAAGCAGCAAACAGCTCAGTTCACAAGCTGCTGCATAACGCCACCGGATCTGCAACACTCATACAAGCAGACATAAGGCGTCTACAAGCTACAATGCTACGCCACCGGATCTGCAACACTCATACAAGCAGATAGAAGGCGTCTACAAGCTACAATGCTACGCCACCGGATCTGCAACACTCATACAAGCAGACAGAAGGCGTCTACAAGCTACAATGCTACGCCACCGGATCTGCAACACTCATACAAGCAGACAGAAGGCGTCTACAAGCTACAATGCTACGCCACCAGATCCGCAACTTTCATGCAAGAGGACAGAAGGCGTGTACAAATATTCCAAGAATACCCCCACACGTGTGCACTTTAATTTGTATACACATAGGTACACTAAAAAGGGGAAAATATAATCATGAACCCGCATGGGCCCCGGCGAGCGTGTTATTGATACACACGTGACGTCTAGGGATGCTGCGCGGGTCAATAAGTGAATTCTAGTTCGAGCCCGATCCTCCTGTACGGGTAGAAAGGGGTTGACACGGCTCGAACTATTAAATAAATATGCGGTCGCGAGATCGACCGGAACATTTATTTTATAGTTCATATTAGGCCTTCAAAGCTTATAATCAAGAGAATTCACTAACAAAGGCTCAAAGACTATGAAACCCGATCCTCTATCGACCAGTAGATAGAGTCGACAGGGTCCAATCAACAAAATAAAAATGACCCCATTACCCCGATGATGGTCGTGTTGAATGAAAATATCAACCGGAGGGGTCCATTTCAAATATCTCAAAGTACCACCCAAACTTTCACAAAATCCAAAACTCCACAAAACTTCCAAAATCCCAAATTCCCTACAAAATCCAATCTTCTGAAAAATCCCAAAATCCAAAAATCTTTCAAACTCCAGATATTTAAAAATTGAAATCCAACTATCAAATCGCTTAAAGCAAAATCCATCCATCCTCCGCAACAGTTTGCCGAGGTGGACAAGTTAAAATTTACTTCAGCTCGCAAAGAGCTAATGCCTGGTCGAAAATATCACTAGGATCCATTCTCAAACAATCTCCTTCCAGCAAGGACGTGGTACGAGTCCTCTAACCGGCAGTTTCGCCGCCAAATAGCACTGCAGGATAAACGGTTATGACTCGGGGCCCTCTGAACCAGGTGGTCGCCGCCAAATGGCACCATTATATTATGGTTATGGCCAGAGCCCGTATGCTCCCCAATGGCATCAAATCCTTGAGACATGAATCAATAGGATATGATTGATAGGGCATAAAGCCCTCTGTTAGCTAAGGTGGATTCAAATTTGTCCCCTTAGACAAATACCCACCCCGGGTCTACAAGGTACCCTTGGACGAAGCAACCCATGGCTGCCGACAAGGATCCTTCTGTCAGGTTGGGTCGACTACCTCCTCTGACTAAGTAGACCAGGGACCACGATGGTCCGGGACGACGGAACCATGGGATCTTGATCGGGTCTATCATCCATTCCCCCTCCATCCGCTTTAAGTGCAAGATGGTGACATTTCCAATTTTAAATATGAAATCTCAAAATCTTTCAATCTTCCAAATTCTCAAACTTTCCAAAACCCCAAACTCATGCTGCTACTATATGCCAGATACGTGTCTCTACGTATCTGATTGACGACTAGCCTTAATCGAAAGTTCTCTCTCATTGTCGGGAGGGGTAATTAACTATAGGGGCTTGCGCCTATAGGAAACCAGAACTCAGATCATAAAGTCCTCGCAAAATGAGGGCGAAATCTCTGGGTAGTATCTTATCTACTATCTCATCTGCCTTCCAAAATTTACCCCGGAACTTAGTTCGTTAAAACTCCCCCCTAAGAAAGCAAAAAAGCGGGCGGAGGCCGGGGCCGAATTTTCGGAGCCCACAGATTTCTGGCGACTCCGCTGGGGAATGGTTTCTCTTTCCATCTTTGGCTAGTCATATAAGTGCTATAGTAGTAGCAAAAAAAAAAATAATATTAATGATAATATTGAGATATATACGGTGAATATCAGGACGTGACACTTGGTCTAAAGATCCGTCACTGAAAGGTCCCGTTAGAGAGAGAAATAACCATCTACTTTGATGGTAGAGCAAAAGAACATCCAAGATATGTACGGTGAGCATCGGGGTGTGACACTTTGATGCATATCCAAGAATCCACTGCCGAGAGGTCCCGACATGAAGAAAAAAAATATAGAGTCCAACATCTCTGGAGGAAAAAGATATGTCAAAGAATGGTGTGACATCTAGTGTACATCCCTAGAGATCCATTATTAAAGAAATTAATCAAAAGTGGGTCCTAAATAAAACCCCTACAGATAATTTTCTTGATGGTCGACATCTTGAAGAATCCTCCAAGAAATTCCATCGCTTTTCAACTATATCCTCTCAGACTAAAGAAGATCTTCGCCCGACCTTCATCAGTGCCCTTCTGCTCGAAGAACAAGTAGGGGAGATAAAAGAACTCCCTTGTGAATTCAGAGACTGCTTTTCCCAGACACATGCAGAGATACCCGGCTTATCTCCTGATGTAGCAGTTCACAGATTGGTAATTAAACTAAAAGCAGTACCCGTTAAATAAGCTCCAAGGAGAATTAAAGAAGTACTACGCCTGAAGTTGCCCGAAGAAGTATTATGCTTAATGTACTATATTTTTCGTACATGCTTATTAGCATAAGCCTTTTATATTTTGAAATTCTCTTGTGTTGCAAGAATGCATTTCAAAATCTCCCTACAAGACAGGGGGCATTTTAAATATTTATTTGGGTTGACATCGTGCTACGCGCCGAGATCCCCAAATAAATATTTAAAATTATAAAATCTCAAAATTATTCTATTCTGAAATGTCCCTGCGAGACAGGGGGCATTTTAAATATTTATTTAGGTCGACATCGCGCCACATGCCGAGATCCCCAAATAAATATTTAAAAATTACAAAATTTTAAATCTATTCTATTCTGAAATGTTCCTGCGAGACAGGGGGCATTTTAAATATTTATTTGGGTCGACATCGCGCCGCATGCCGAGATCCCCAAATAAATATTTAAAAATTACAAAATTTTAAATCTACTCTATTATGAAATGTCCCTGCGAGACAGGGGGCATTTTAAATATTTATTCGGGTCGACACCGCGCTGCATGCCGAGATCCCCGAATAAATATTTAAAATCATCAATGCAAATATTCTTTTATACTGAAGAATACAACAAATTCTTTTCAAAGTATATGCAGGTGAGCTTCAAAAGATTGAGACGCCACCTCCTCCAACAAATCAAGATTTCAAAGGTCAGAAAGAGACTTTTGTAACTACACACTCTAATAAATTGAGCCAGAACAACCTGAAGTCTTCTAACAGCCTGAAGCTTAAGGTTCGAATGGGTGTAAGAGGTCGGATCCAACACGCCCAAATATGGCCGGATCGCTGGCAGCTCCGTCTACTCAACACGCCATAAGAAAGGCCGTAGTAGCGGAACCCCCACTTCGTCAACCCGTCAGTAGGGACTGTAGGAAGTACGAAGGCAAATTTGACTCGATAAGTTCAAGTGATCGTAGTCTATAAAATTCTCCTAATTGACCGAAGAATCAAAGTTCCATTGGGAAGGAGAAATCTCGAGCAATTACCGAATGTGTGTAGGCTCCAAATCTTCAACCACAAGGGAGAACTCAAAATCTATCAACTTCAGCAAAATCAGCGTCGGGAAGCACATTTCCCCTAGCTCAAGTCTGAAGCCTGAATGGGTGTAAGAGGTCGGATCCAACAAGCCCAAATATGGCCGGATCGCTGGCAGCTCCATCTACTCAATACGCCATAAGAAAGGCCGTAGTAGAGGAACCCCCATCTCAGCAACTAGAGGACGAAGAGCTGTCAAATCTCAGCTCGCCCAATCTGATTAACTCAAGTGACTCAGATTAAAGTCTCCTCAAGTGGTTAAGGGTCAAGATACTACCTACATTTGGTACTATCAACCAAATCCGAAACCTGCAAAATCCTTCAATAAATCCATAAAGCACGAAGCTAGGATCGAAGGAACTTTTCTTCAACAAGTCTGCGAAAGCACAAAGCAAAGGACCGAAGAAATTATCCCAAAGTTCATGAAAAGCTCAAGGCTGAACTAAGAGGATTCCGTCATCAACAAGTTCGTTATGCACAAAGCTCTGGACCGATGACTTCTCGCCAACGACCTAATACGTCTAGGTCACCGGCATCTACTCCTTCATTAAGCCCGCCAAAGCAAGAAGCATAGGGCAGAAGGCACAAACCACCTGACAAGTCAACAAAGATAAATCAGGTAATTCTCCGTCAATGTCCGCAGCACCAAGCACATGACAGAAGGAACCAAAATCTCAGGGAAACCAAAGCTACAAAAAGAAGTATCCTGAATGACTTCTACAAATATCCCTAAAGACTGGGGGCATTTTAAATATTTATTTGGGTTGACATCGCGCCGCATGCCGAGATCCCCAAATAAATATTTAAAATTTCATGCCGAAATGCAGTTAGAGGAAGGAAGAATAGAAGATCCTCCATAAACTGGATGTGCCATCAGCAAAAAGCACAATCTGAGAAAGATACGATCAATACAAGCGACAGAAATATTATATCTATACATGATGACGGCAAAGAAAAATGTTAATCATATACAGAAAGGTTATAGACTAAAGTGACAATGATGTTAAAAGAGAACGAATGAGGTTGATTCTATCCACCGTCGTTAATCTACAAGTGCATCTCAAGATTCATGAAAGACGCCGAGATAGACTCTTGGAGAGCCACAGAATAAAAATCTTAGTGTGACATCCAAGCAAACTTTTGGAAATCCACTAAATGGAAGCCCTAGTGTGACATCTAGAATACATATCTAGAGATCCACAGGGTCAATCAGCTTACAACAAACGTGGTTCACTTTAGACGTGTACCACATTTGTTGGGGGGCATTTGTTGACCCCTATATCTAAAACCAGGCATAAAATGACAAAAATGATGAACCAAGTAGTGAGCGGGTTGGTCCGACGCCTTATTTGAAAGGTCAAATGATCTCCGATTGCAAAACGGATTGCATGGTTGCATCCGGAACATCGTTAAGATCAAAGATCTACATTTTATTTAATTAATTTGGATCAATCGGGGTGGCGGCACGCAAATCAAAGCGATCCTAATGAGATAAGATAACGCGCATTTCAAGGAAAATTGGCATCGTCGTCGACCAAACGATCTCCGATCGACGAACGAATTGCGTGGTTGCATCCGGAACGTCGTCAATATCAAAGATCTACATTTTATTTAATTAATTTGGATCAATCAGGGTGGCGGCACGCAAATCAAAGCGATCCTAATGCGATGCGATAACGTGCATTTTCAAGAAAATCAGCCCCGTCGTCGACCTAATGATCTCCGATTGACGAACAGACTTCGCCATCGTGTCCGAAACACTTTTAACCTTTGAAAACTACATTTTGTTTACTCAATTCAAAGCATTCAGATTGACGGCGCGACCAGAATGATTCAAATGCGGCAGTGCGCAGTTCAAGAAAATCAGCCTCGTCGTCGACCTAATGATCTCTGATCGACGAACGGACTTCGCCACTACGTCTGGAACATCCCAAATACTTAAGAATGATTTTTAATTTGATTGAATTAAATGACGTACAAGAATGTTGGCAAGACTTGCGAGGCAAAAGCACAAATCACAAGGTAATGATGCGCGTGTTAAGGAATTTAGCCCTCGGCGTCGACCAAATGACCTCCGATCGATGAACGGACTGTCTCATTGCGTCCGGAACACTGTCAATACTTTAAATTGACTGTCAATTTGTCCAAACTAAAATTATGCCGTGACCGACGAGGGTTCTAATACGATAATGCGTATTTCGAGGAAATTAATGCTCGGCATCGACCAAATGACGTTTGATTGCAAAACGGACGGCGTCATCATGATCGAAACATCAGAAATGCCCTAAGTGCACTATTAATTTGTCTAATTTTGATGTTCGACAAAATTGACACGTTAAACGAGGCAAAAAAATGCACGAAAATCGAGGAGTTCCACACAAAACGAGATGATTTCAGTAAATAATACGTTGCTGGCACTTCCAATTAATGTGAATACCAGTTATAGCAAGTCGTTATTAATGTTGCTCATGAATTTAAACAAAAATGGCAAGTCAAACAAAAAAATTAAAATCACATTAAATGCGTTATCTCGTACCTGTCGAAACCTGTTCTGAAATCCGTCAAAATCCCTTAAATCCCGCTGATGGCCCGTCGTTTCATGTAAAAGCTCGCAGCTAGCTTCAAACGAGTGCCTTAGCCTATCTTTAAAATGAAGCAAAATAAGTCTTCGTTCATTTTTTTTTATTTTCTCTGAACTCTTGGCATCCGTCCAAGGCTTGAACTCCATCCCTCTCTTCCTCTTCACGACCACAGCAACTGCTCTTCTCCACTTCCACACCACATGTGCCTTAAGCCAGTTTCTGAGATTTCTTCTTCTACTTTCACTCCATGTAAACCGAACCAGCAAGCCATTTCCACACTCAATTTCCTAGTCTAACACCAAGATCTACACTTGTTTGATTTCCACGTTCAAACAACTCGACCAATCAGGGCTTTCCCACCGAAGTCTCTACGAAAGCCTATGGAAGATGGTGAGTTAGTTCAAAGGCAACAGCAGCAACCTATAAGGTTGTCCGCTTCTCAACAAAGCAGTGAGCTAGGAAGGCTTCCTCCTAAGTGGTCGCAATGCCTCATTCCCCTCGTTCATTCTTCCAAGTTCTGTATTTACTGATGGTGATAAATTCTCTTGGAAGCTGGAAGCTACAACCCCTAATTCCGCTGCTGCTTCTATTCGGTTATTGGTGGCATCTTCACAAGCTATTAGTTTAATTGGAAAGCAGGGCACCATGATCAAGTACATTCAGGAGAGTACTAACGCAACTATACGAGTGCTATTTGGAGATGAAGTCCCACATCATGCAACTACGGAGGAGGGAATCATAGGAATCGCTGCTACTTCCAATCCAACCAATATATGAAAGCTCTCAACTTGTTCAATGAAATGCTTCAAAGAGGCCTGACACTGAACGAGTTCACTTACCCATACACTTTTGCTTCTTGTGGCGCTCTTGAAGAGCGTGAGATAGGGAAGAAGGCTCATTGCCAGGCTTTGAAGGCAGGGTTTGATCTGATTCCTTTAGTTGCCATCTTACTTTTCAACCTCTATGCAGTAAGCAGCAGCCTTGTTGATGCAAGAATTAAAGATATTCTATTTGCAAGGAAACTATTTGATGAAATGCCCGAGAGAGAGATGCGGTGCCTTGGAACACGATGCTTTCAAGCTATGTGAGAGTGAAACAGGAGATCTAATAGAAGCAAGAAGATTGTTTGATGAAATTCCAAAAAGAAATGTAGTGTCTTTGAATTGTATGAGTCAGCTTACACATGGTGTGGGAGGGTTAAGAAGGCATTGGGTCTCTTTCTTCAGATGAAGGCATTTGTCATTCTTCCAGATGGGTTTACCTTCATCTCTGCTTTACCAACTTGTGCTCATCTTGGAGATTTGAAAACAGGAAAATGGATTCATTTGCATCAAATAGGAAATTGGCTTTGCTTTGGAGTTATAGTTTGGACTGCACTCACGGAAATTTATGCTAAGTATGGGGATATTGACTCTGCATTTAGAATTTTTATCAAAACAACAAAGAGGGATGTGTGTGTAAATGTGTATATGTATCAAAAAAAAAAAGAAGCAAAATGTAAAAGAGAGCGAAAAGAGTTATTTTTGTATCTTATTTCATCGCCGCCGCCATCAACTCCTCGCTGCAAAGGTATAATTTTCTAACTCAGATTCTCGCTCTCGAAGTTCGCGGCGGACCGGAAAACTGCCTATACACGCTTTCATAAGCGTGGTGGGATGGGACCCCGGTGCGGCGCCTACAACGAGGCGGGTAATCACCTCAAAATCCTATCCTCGGCGTTCGTGTCGAGCCGGCAAACCGCCTATACATGCTTTCATAAGCGTGGTGGGAAGGGAACCCGGTGCGACACCTACGGCGAGGCGGGTAGGCCCTATACACGCTTTTCTTAGCGTGGTGGGGACAATTTTAAGTACCCGTATGCGGCTCTGTACCTGCGGGGAAACAAATGCTTTTCTTTTTTTCAGGTACGTCGAAGACCCATACACGCTTTCTTAAGCGTGGTGGGGGATTGAAGATTTTATACGGCCGCGGTGTCCTCGAAAGAGGGCATCTACCATACACGCTTTCTTAAGCGTGGTGGGAAAGGCCCAGTTTTCCGTAATTTCTCCTAAACGGGGGAGATGTCGGAATGCTGCCGAAATTTCGGGTGATCATATGACTGTACTTAGACCTATTTGAGCTCAAAGGAAGAGGACCAGAACTTGTGCTTTGAACTTGAACGAACTCAAATGAACCTAATTTCAACATAAACTTGAACTGAATTGAGAACTCAAGCTGAACTTAAGTGAATTTGAATGAAAGTTCGAACCCAAATGACTTAAGCATTGGACAATGGAAAGAGGACCCAGATTGAGCTTGAACTTAATTCATATGACAAGGACCTGGGTTGAACCAAATATAAATGAACCTGAACTTGAGTTGGACCTCAGAAGACTTTGAATAAGGACTTGGATCTCATTTGGACATTGAATTTGAACATGGAATGAACTAAGCTCAAATGAATGTGAACAAATAAGGAACTTATTTTATGCAAGGAATAATATGTGCACACGAACTACAACTGCCTACATGTGATTATGAGCAAGAATACAATGTTTGCATAAGTACTACAATGCACTTGTATGAAAAGGAAGACTTGTGATGAGTATACAACTTCGCTTGCAGACATCGAGGGGAAACAACTTGATCACAATAATGTCATATTGTGTTCATGAATAGAACACAGAGGCTCGTAGACAACTAACATTGTTTAGGTGTAAACAAATACTCTTGACTCTTGCAAGTAACGACGAGCAATAACATGAACTTTCCCGCAAATACTGAAAGTCTTCATGTTGTTTGAGATACAAGTACTAACAAGGAAGAGCAGCAGATTCGTTATGCGTACTACAAATATCATATGTGAAGACAAAAGACCTGTGATACACATAGCGAGTTACATGTGAGTTGTAACAAGGAAATACCTAGCGATATACTTACATATGCAATGTGAAAGATGTGTAGCAAATATAGTAGTCCACAGATAGAGGACGCCTCTCAACTACATACAAGTGCACCAAACCCTGGCAAATGAACACAACAGGCATACAGTGACTGCAAAGACATCCTAGCCAACAAGTATTCAGTAAATGCACAAGTCCCTCGCAGGTGAAGGAAGTTGATATGTAACGAGCATTATGATACCTCGCTAGCTAACATTCACAAGCAGCAGAGGGATTCAACATATGATAAATTGTTGATGAAAGGTGTATTCGAAAGGTCAAAGCAAATATAATTCTCATGCAACCAATCTTAATGTATGTGGAATTTACAAGAGTCATGCAAGAGGATGTGGAAGTTCCTTAAAATCAATATCAACCACCCGTGGAATAATGCAACAGTTCGTTGTGAACAATGAAGACTGATATGCAATGGTTATGATGATTCCTTTATGTGGATGCATCATACTGTCCACAAGCGAAAAGGACAAATATGCAACAAGAACCCTAGCCCCTCCTACAAGCAAAGGTGGAGAATAGGTTACATATGCAAGCTCCCACGAACTACCACAAAAGCTTGTTACGTCGTACGACTAATATTTTGTCCACAATGAAATGTAGAAGAGTTCTCATTCATACAATAATATACTCACAGGCAAAAGCAGGATATTCGTTGGTGTACTACGATCTACCTGCGTAAATCATGCAAGTAGTGCACGACAGTCTGCCTGTACAAAGCAGCAAACAGCTCAGTTCACAAGCTGCTGCATAACGCCACCGGATCTGCAACACTCATACAAGCAGACATAAGGCGTCTACAAGCTACAATGCTACGCCACCGGATCTGCAACACTCATACAAGCAGACAGAAGGCGTCTACAAGCTACAATGCTACGCCACCGGATCTGCAACACTCATACAAGCAGACAGAAGGCGTCTACAAGCTACAATGCTACGCCACCGGATCTGCAACACTCATACAAGCAGACAGAAGGCATCTACAAGCTACAATGCTACGCCACCGGATCCGCAACTTTCATGCAAGCGGACAGAAGGCGTGTACAAATATTCCAAGAATACCCCCACACGTGTGCACTTTAATTTGTATACACATAGGTACACTAAAAAGGGGAAAATATAATCATGAACCCGCATGGGCCCCGGCGAGCGTGTTATTGATACACACGTGACGTCTAGGGATGCTGCGCGGGTCAATAAGTGAATTCTAGTTCGAGCCCGATCCTCCTGTACGGGTAGAAAGGGGTTGACACGGCTCGAACTATTAAATAAATATGCGGTCGCGAGATCGACCGGAACATTTATTTTATAGTTCATATTAAGCCTTCAAAGCTTATAATCAAGAGAATTCACTAACAAAGGCTCAAAGACTATGAAACCCGATCCTCTATCGACCAGTAGATAGAGTCGACAGGGTCCAATCAACAAAATAAAAATGACCCCATTACCCCGATGATGGCCGTGTTGAATGAAAATATCAACCGGAGGGGTCCATTTCAAATATCTCAAAGTACCACCCAAACTTTCACAAAATCCAAAACTCCACAAAACTTCCAAAATCCCAAATTCCCTACAAAATCCAATCTTCTGAAAAATCCCAAAATCCAAAAATCTTTCAAACTCCAGATATTTAAAAATTGAAATCCAACTATCAAATCGCTTAAAGCAAAATCCATCCATCCTCCGCAACAGTTTGCCGAGGTGGACAAGTTAAAATTTACTTCAGCTCGCAAAGAGCTAATGCCTGGTCGAAAATATCACTAGGATCCATTCTCAAACAATCTCCTGCCAGCAAGGACGTGGTACGAGTCCTCTAACCGGCAGTTTCGCCGCCAAATGGCACTGCAGGATAAACGGTTATGACTCGGGGCCCTCTGAACCAGGTGGTCGCCGCCAAATGGCACCATTATATTATGGTTATGGCCAGAGCCCGTATGCTCCCCAATGGCATCAAATCCTTGAGACATGAATCAATAGGATATGATTGATAGGGCATAAAGCCCTCTGTTAGCTAAGGTGGATTCAAATTTGTCCCCTTAGACAAATACCCACCCCGGGTCTACAAGGTACCCTTGGACGAAGCAACCCATGGCTGCCGACAAGGATCCTTCTGTCAGGTTGGGTCGACTACCTCCTCTGACTAAGTAGACCAGGGACCACGATGGCCCGGGACGACGGAACCATGGGATCTTGATCGGGTCTATCATCCATTCCCCCTCCATCCGCTTTAAGTGCAAGATGGTGACATTTCCAATTTTAAATATGAAATATCAAAATCTTTCAATCTTCCAAATTCTCAAACTTTCCAAAACCCCAAACTCATGCTGCTACTATATGCCAGATACGTGTCTCTACGTATCTGATTGACGACTAGCCTTAATCGAAAGTTCTCTCTCATTGTCGGGAGGGGTAATTAACTATAGGGGCTTGCGCCTATAGGAAACCAGAACTCAGATCATAAAGTCCTCGCAAAATGAGGGCGAAATCTCTGGGTAGTATCTTATCTACTATCTCATCTGCCTTCCAAAATTTACCCCGGAACTTAGTTCGTTAAAACTCCCCCCTAAGAAAGCAAAAAAGCGGGCGGAGGCCGGGGCCGAATTTTCGGAGCCCACATCCAAATTAATTTACCTTATGTTGATTCACTTTCATATGATGAAACTTCTGTACCACTGTCAGACTCGTCATGAATGTCCTCTATGTTTAAATCCACTTCCTCTAACTGCAGCTCACTCTCAGTAGTTATAATTTGATCGTCCACATCGTTAGAAACATCTTGTATAAACCTAATCTTATATTTCTTGATTCTGAGACGAATGTGGGATATGCACAATCAAAATGTTTCCAGGCATCTGCTTCTGATGGATGTGTAATAAACCCTTCCTGTGAGATATGTTCTTTATGCCATCTCATATGTTCAGCAGATCTCATTGATGCATATAATCGTTGCAGTCTAGGAATTATGGTAAGTAAAATAACCTGCTGGCTGCTACATCCTTCAGCTTTCTTTTCGTGATAGATTTTGGTTTAAATCTCGGTGCGTTGCAATGATGGCATGCAATCTCTGATTGGAAATCTTTGTAGAATAACATGCAACCTTTGACACAATAATCTATCTTTTTGTATGTCAAACCAAGCTTCAAAACCAACTTCTTAGTCCGATATAAATCTGTGGGAATTATGTTATCTGCTGGATTGGTTTCTTTAAGCAGTCCAATAAATTGATTAAAATAATCACGGGGGACATTATATTCTGCCTTGATACTTAACATGTTAAGAGCAACGGATAACTCTGAGTGAGTGGTGTAACCTGTCCATATTGGTTGTTGGAAAGCATACAATAAATCATAAAAATTTTATGCTTCTTTATTAGGTGACTCTTCTGTATATTGCTCAAATTGTGCTCCACTTGCATCATGAATTAAGTCCTCAAGATTAGGTATGATATGCTCTTCATCATCTCTAGTAGCACTTGTCAATGGGCAGCATCGATAATCCAAATGTGGTTCATACTCACCATGAGAAGTTCAATACCAGTAATCTGGCATGAAACCTCGACGATATAGATCAACAGTTACGTCATCCGGGCTAAGGTGCACCTGATTTTTATGTTTAGAACATGGGCAACGAAAGTTCCCATCTGAGAACATCCAATGTACATCCTCTTGCAAATGTCTAGTGAGAACATCCAAGATTAAACCTAACAAAAAAAAATGCGAAATGGAGAATGTTACCTAAACAGCAACCGAGCTCCCGGCGTGCGCGACCAACGTCAACGGAGCGAAGTGGAACTGCGTCCAAGCATAAAACTTTATCAAATTAGGGCGAACTGGCGGGAGGAAACGGAGCGTGCGAGATGGAGAAAGTTACATACAAAGCCACGGCCGTGCGTCGTCGACGGAGGATCTCGCGTGAGCGAGCGAGCGAGGGACCTAGCGAGCGAGGGAGGGAGGTCGTCGACGAAATTCGAGGGCAAGGTCTTCGTCGAACGAGCTCGATCGAGGGAGGGAGGGACGTCGTCGACGGAGATCGAGGGCTGGCACGCGTCGTCAGTAGCGGAGACCTAAACAGAATGAGCTGAAGTCGAGGACACGGGGTCGATATATTGAGATTACCGGCGTATTTTCTGGCAAAAAATACGCCGGAAGTATTACCGGCGGATAATCCACCGGTAATACTTCGTCGGGTTTTAATTAACCGGCGATAAATCCGCAGGAATAGCCGCCGGATATTACCGGAGGAATATGCGTCGGTATATTGAAAAAACCATCGAACGTCCGGCGGTTTCTCCGTCGGAAACGTACTGATGGTATTTCCGCCGGAAAAGACGCCGTAAAATTACCGGCGGTTCCATCCGCCGGAAATTCCGTCGTTGATTCCGGCGTAAATATTTCTGCCGGAAATTCCGCCGGTATTTCATTATTTTTCTGTAGTGCGAGTTCTCTATTTTGCAAGTGCTGTGGTTGCAACACATCTAGCGCCGCAATATTACTAGTGCTGGAGCGTCAAAAAGTCAACTTGACAGTACCATATTCTCTATTTTCAAATGCCGTGGCGCCATAATTTCTCACACATTTGTGTCATTTTTTCGACTTGGGTGCCACAACGCTCGAATGTCAACAATGCCACGACATTATAGTTGTAACTGTTGACCTCTATTTCTTTAAATCCCTCTCCCCACTGACCCAATTGACCCAAGTTGACCAAGTCAAGCTTTGACTTGGTCAACCCAAGTCTTAATGAGTCAATTTGACTCATTAAAACCCATTTAATGCATTTAATTCCTTCCTAATACTCCCTTAACTCAAACCACGGCCAAATATATTGATTTCCCTCCTATTAAGCTCTAGATCTAATCCTAGCCGTCGAGTATAGGGTTAGGGACTTTAAATAGGAAGAATTAAGGCTTGTTTAGGATCATTTTTTGCTCTCTTCCGCTCTAGACATCCAGAGCCTTTGAGATTTCGTGGGAGAGCTCCCTTGGACTCCCTTTCCCTTCCCCAAGCCAAATCCGTCCGGTCAGACCCCGCCGACGGCGAGAACTTTGGCGAACTGGGCTTAGAATCCTTCAAACGCTTCTTGCATCTGATCCAGACGTTGGGAGCCTAAGGTATCTTCCACAACTTTGTGTGTGGACAATCAACAAGTTCAGAGAACCCTTAAACAGTCCAAACCATCCACTAACTAAGGTAAAAACTTAAACCATAGTTAGAAACACAGGGTTAAATAGCTTTTCAAAAAGTGCTTTTTAGATCAAACAAACACTCCCAAATGAATGTCTTCATGTCCTCTAACTATGTTAAAAATTTCAAGGAGTTTCGTTGAGTCGTTTGAGAGAACGAGTCAAAAAATACCCTCTAGGGTGTTTTCACAGTTCTGCTCAGGCATCCGGAATCTGAGCCGTTGATCTCTTGATCAACGGCTGGGATCCAGTCGCACGGAGCACATGTACAGTCGTATATGGCTTCCCGTTGGATCACGTAGCCATCCAACTCCATCTGAGCCGTCCATTTGAAGCCACGGGGATCCAACGTAGGAGATCAGCGCTGACTCATTTAAGTGGTGCGGGCCCCGCCGCGCTAATCATTGACAATGATTACGCGGCGGTGCAATCATTGCCAATGATTGGCCGCGATTAGCGCTGCCAATCAGAGGCCGCCAAGTGTCACGCCGCCCTTTTTTATTTTATTTTTTATTATTATTTAAATAACTATTATTTAATAATAAAAAAATCAGAAATTTTTTTCTAAAAAATTTATTATTATTATTATTATTATAATATCAATATTATTATTAATAATAATAATATTATTTTAATAATAATATTATTATATTAATATTTATATTATTATAATATTAATATTTATTATTATTATTATATCAATATTATTATTAATAATAATATTATTATTTTAATAATAATATTATTATATTAATATTTATATTATTATAATATTAATATTTATTATTATTAATATAATATCAATATTATTAATAATAATAATATTATTATTTTAATAATATTATTATTATATTAATATTTATTATTATTATTAATATTATTATAATATCAATATTATTTTTAATAATATTATTTTAATAATATTATTATTATATTAATATTTATATTATTATAATATTAATGTTTATTATTATTATTATTATATCAATATTATTATTATTAATAATATTATTATATTAATATTTATTTTATTATAATATTAATATTTATTATTACTATTAACATTATTATAATATCAATATTATTATTAATAATATTATTATTATTTTAATAATAATATTATTATATTAATATTTATATTATTATAATATTAATATTTATTATTATTATTAATATTATTATAATATCAATATTATTATTAATAATAATATTATTATTTTAATAATATTATCATTATATTAATATTTATATTATTATAATATTAATATTTATTATTATTATTATTAATATTATTATAATATCAATATTATTATTAATAATAATATTATTATTTTAATAATAATATTATTATTTTAATAATAATATTATTATATTAATATTAATATTTTATAATATTAATATTTATTATTATTATTAATATTATTATAATATCAATATTATTATTAATAATAATATTATTATTTTAATAATATTATTATTATATTAAATATTCATGTTATTATTATATTAATAGTTTATTATTATTATTAACATTATTTTAATATTATTATATTAATAATAATATTATTATTTTAATAATATTATTATATTATTAATATTTTAAAACTATTTTAACTATTATTATATTATTATTAATATTTTTAAAACCTTTATTTTATTTTATTATTATTACTTATTATTTATTTTAAAAATCCAGATATTTTTAATATCTGATTTATTTTAAATTTATTAATTATTTTTAAATATTAATTATTTTAAATAATTTAAAAATTACTTTTAAACCTATTTAACTTAGAAAATTCATAACTTTTCTGTTTTAAATCAGATTTTTGCGTATAATAGCTTGAAATTTTTAGAAAAATATGAATTTTAATTTAAAAATATTTCCTGAATGTGATTCTATCCTTTATGGATGTTTTTTGTATTACTTTGTTATTTAGTTATTTAAATATTATTTAATTAATATAATTAATTATTTTAAAAATAAAAATTATTTTAAAACTCCTTGGTGGCTGGTAGACCTCCTATGCTTATGAACTGAAGTACTTTTAACTATCTTATTTTAAAATTTATATTATCATATATTTGTAATATTTATGTATTTTAAAATGATTTTAAAATTACATATTATTTAAATCATTTAATTTTGGGAGGTCCACCTCTTGTGAAACTTTAAACCTAGGCTATGTATATGAAGAAAAATTCATGTGGAAGAAGGATTAGTGAATGATTGTGTCCCAATCATTCACTAATCACTTTATTATGTTCATTTACTTAGTATTTTCGTAGTCCTTGCATGTGTAGGTTGCACAAGCACTTAGCCTAGGCTCTCCTAGATCTAAGGACATGGTCTGGTGTGTTTATATTTGCTGCATTTACCCTCTATGTTATGACTAAGGGTAAGTTACTTCATTTTATTCCTATATAACGTAGTGACGCCTTAAGGACAATAATTAAGGACGGTCTAACGAACTTAGAATATTTCTAGGAGCTAGGATAGATCCCGGATTGCTATAAAACTTTAAAAACTAGAACTTAGTGACATCTGGGATCCCCTAGAATTTTCTGGGAATTTTTCGGACCCTTTAAAACACTTAATTAGCAAACCCTAATTTACCCGTTAATTAAGCCTTAAAAACTTCAGAAAAATCTAATAAATCCATTTTAAATCAGAAAAATATCCATAATACCTCAAACTCTCCAGAATTTAGTCCCCAACCTTAGATAATTAGGGCCTTTTAATTGGACATTAATATAGACTTTAATTCAACCTTAATAAAAAAATCATCTTTTTGCCTTAATTAAATCATTAAAAATTATTAAAAAGCATAAATTTTCCTCAAACACTTGGGAACACCTTCTTAGGTCATTTCTGACCTTTGGGGGTGATTTTAATCAATTTGGAGTTGATTTGGGCTAAAACCCCCAAAGTACCCCTAATTAGGCAATTTCGATAATTTATTTAATTGTCCCAACTTCTAAAAATCATAACTAATTACAGAAAACTCCAAAATGGGAAAACTCAAAGGCATTCAACTCACATTAGGGTTTAGTATTTATTAAAAATATTAAAATTCTAGAAATCAACCTAAATAAAAAAGTCAACAATCCGGTCAAACTTAGTTCAAACAAGACCAAAACTTTGGAAATTCATAATTTTGGATAGAAGAATCCAAATTAGGCATGCTAACTGTCTAACTGATCAGGTTAAGGTCTAGTATTTTATAAAAGTATTAGCTGTCCACAAATCCTTCTTAATCAAAAAGTCAATTTTGGACCCCCCTTTTGCCTAGTGATAGGTGGACTCCGAACCTCCTAAAATCCACTAATACAATTTAAACTTCAAACATCATTACCCTAAGCATTAAAACTGACCTACACATCAAATTAACTAAAATGGATCCTAATACTAATATTTAGACTTTAAATAAAACTCTCTTTTCAGACCTACAACAAACTTGGACAGTAGACAATTGTAACTAACTACCTAGCTTAGGATCCATCCCAGTTACACAGACCTCTACACACACTATAGAATTATTTGCTAGGGCATCACTTCTAGACTTAGGCTAGGCCGGTGTGTACTTTTTTTGCTGTGTGCCGAGCTTTTCTGGATTTTCACTGCATGTTGTGATAGAAATGTTGATGTGTTTGCTTACTATTACTACACTCTGGGAATTGATGTGATTGCACGATAGACTACCCATAGGTTAGGATCGATCTTAATATTAATGATGTTTTCTATAGGTGGTCATGCTCATGCAGCGCTAATAAAATGGGGGGCAATAATTATCATTTAAATGTTAATGATGTTTTATGCAGGCGCTACAGAAATTGCTCAGCCCCCCTAAGTAAATGAGGGCTAATTAAAATCATTGTCATAAATTGCTACAGGTGCTTCAGAATTGCTTAGCCCTCAAACAACTAAGAGCATGGCCAAGTGTGGTTGTGATTGAGTACTTTTACTTTCCTATAACTACGTGTGATATATTAAACTGCTTGGGATAATTTTTTTTATTAGGATAACCTTACAGGAGAGTCTAAATTTACTGCTTTTATTTAATATAAATTATTTGTAATTTGGTATTGAGTTGTGAAAATCTATTTTGAGTGGGGATACAAGAATCCAAAGGTTGGATTCTAAAGAGGAAAGGATACCCAATATGAGGATAGTCCTTTTCTATTTGGAAATCCAAATTTGGATCAGTCTACTACCTGAGGAGTCCAAGGGAGAGGAGATCCAAGGAGTCCAAGGAAGCTAAGATCCAAGGAGTCTATGGAAGAGAAGACTAAGAAGATGAAGATCAAGTGTATCCCACTCAAAATGACTTGCGTCTGTATTAGGGTTAGAAATCCGAGTTATTAGCAGTGGTGCCCGGCCACTTTATTTTTTTGCAGACCCTAGGTTATAATTAAGGGTAGTTGGCCTATGTACATTTAATTAATTAATTTAGTTATTTATTATTGTTTGATGTGATGATGATTGCGTATAGGTTGTATGCTTTTCTTAGTTTTCTGAAGTCTTGTATGCCGCTTTTATTTTAGCCTGAATTTTGTTAGGCTCTCTAAGGACTAAAACTTTTTCTACTCATAACTAATATTCAAAAATTTTAAAGTTTAAATAATTTAGAAACTTAACGACCTAGGGAACTGCCGGAATCGTCCGGGGTCGCATGCATATTATTACATTTCTTCTCTCCTTCTATAAGACACTTCACCGCCTGCGGGTAGAGTCCAGATAATCTGACCTATGAGGATGAGGTGCCGGACCTGGGGAAGCCCAGTCTAATTCTAAAAATTATTTTTATAAGCCTTTTTAAAATCCCGTGCATATCTGAGTTGGATACTTTAACCAGCTGTTATAGTTTGAAAGCGGGTTTTGAAAAATTTTAGTTTTCTTTGGAAAATTTAAATTGATGTTAAAATTTTTAATTCTAAAATCGAACATCCCACTAGAAAAAGTATACCACCTCGGGAGGTGGAAATAAAATTTCAGGATGAGGTTCAGGCTTAGAATTATAAATTCCATCTTGAATATCATAATCAATATTAAGAGAGAACTTTGTATGGCCCCGAAGGGTCAAAAAAAAGTTCAGTCAAATATCAAGCTAAGATAATCAATGGAAGTGATCATTAATTTCATATTCGAAATCATTTTAACAAAAGATATATCTCCCCGAAGAGAGAAGATATCATTTGTTAATATTCGTTTGAACATAACGATAAAGATAATCGATAATTTAATTTTCCCAATGAAGACTAATTGAATTTTAAAAATCAATTTTGAAAATAAGTTGTGGGTTCTAAATCTCCTACGAGCGCAAGCCCTCGTAGTTAATTACATCGTGGGAGACCGGAGTCTCCTACGAAAACTTTCGATTAAAATAATGACAGAAATTTTGTTTAGAGATTTTCTAGGAATGATATCAAAGAGATGAAATTAGAATTTCAAATGAGATTGGAGCAAGATTGAACATTTATTTTGGAATCAAATGAGGAAGGGTAGGAGGCACTTTAGGATTCTGAAATAATTCAGAAGTGCCCCGACCTAAGCTAAATGTTGGGCTTTAAATTTTGAATTGAAATAAGATTTAGTTTGAGTTGAGCATTTTATTAGAAATTTGGGATTATATTCTCGGAGGTTGGGGTCTTATGATTCAAAAAGAGATCTGCCCCAGATCCTAAATCTAAATTTGGACACTGGAATACAGTGGTCGAACCTAACTAATGCAGTGCAAAACCTGGACTTACCCCGGCCTGGATTGGGGTGCCAACTAAACCACCTAAACGCTTCAAAACCATGAGTCTGATCTTTTGATGTAGAGTGATCAGAGATGTTATTTAAGATTGGTTTAAGAAGTTGGGGTCGACATCTAGAGCAGATTCCTAATTGACCCCTTGACTTATGTCGGGTGGAATGCTTAGACTAAAATGCAATTAGAATTTTAATTTAATTAGTTTCTAATGCGATGCATGCTGATTCAAATTTCCCAATCAGGTATGCGTGAGATTTTAAAAAAGTCTTATAAAATAATAATTTTTGGAAAGACTAGACTTCCCCAGATACATCACCTCATCCTCATAGATCGGATTATCTGGACTCTACCCGCAGGCGGGGAAGTGTCATATAGCAAGGAGGGAGAGAGATGTAGTAATATGCATGTGACCCCGGATGATTTCGGCTATTTCCTAGGTCGTTAAGTTTCTATGTTATTTAAATCTTAAAATTTTAAATACAAGTTATGAGTAAAAATATTTTTCGTCCTTAAATAGCCTAACGAAGTCCAGGCTAAAACAAAAAATGACATGCAAGCGCCAAAGAACTAGGAAAAATAGACAATCATATACGTAATTAAATTAAATCATAATACATTAAATAATCAAATTAATTAAGTAAATGTCCATAGGTAAATTGCCTTGCTTATTACAGCCTAGATTTACATAAATTAAAAGTGGCCGGGCACCACTGACAACAACCCGGATTCTAATCCTAATACAGACGCAAGTGACTTTGAGTGGGATACTCTCTGTCTTCAACTCCTCGGTCTTCTCCTCCTCGAGCTCCTTGGATTATTCGTGATCGGATACCCAAATTGAAAAGATAACTCTTCCCTTGAGGGGAAGGTCAATCTTTCCACTTTGGGTAGTAAAATAATTCAAATTTGGAGTTCCAAATGGATAAGGACTATCCCCCAAAGGGGTATTCTTTCCTCTTTGGAATCCAACCTTTGGATCTATATATCCCAAACTCAAAGTGCTACTTTCACAACTCAATACTCAAATAAATTACATGAATGTAAAAATAAAAATCTAGACTCGATCCTGTAAGGTTATCCTAAACATTTAAATATTAAAACACATCCCAAGCAGTTATATGTATATATGTGCAGAAAAGTAAACACACTTGGCCACGCTCTTTTTATTTGGGGGCTAAGCAGCTGAAGCACCTAAAGCATTTATATTTATAATTTATTTAGCCCCCTTTATTGCCCTGCACGAGCGTGGCCACCTGCAAAAAATCCAATGAGCATCCAGATCGTTCCTAACCTAAGGGTAATCTAATCGTCCATCACATCAATCCATAGAGTATAGTAAAAGTAAACAAACACATCAATCAATTTCAATCACAACATGCAATGAAAACTCGAAAAACCCGGCACACAGCAGAAAAGTAAACACCGGCCTAGCCTAGATCTAGAGTCGGTTGTCCTAGCAAACCATCTAAAGTGTGTGTAGTAAGTCGTGTGGCTAAGGTAGATCCTAAATAGGGTACTTGATTTAAGTTGTTTAATGTTCTGATTGGTTGAAATGTTTAAGGGAGATTTTAATTGAAGTTTAAGTCTTAATGGCTTGAATTTGATTTTAAAATTGATTTTAATTATTTCTTGAATACCACCTTTGTTGCACATCGAGGCTATGAAGTTTATTTCATCTTTCTTGCGGCTAATTTAATAGCCTCGTTAGCCTAGGTTACCAAGTGGTACCCGATATAATTAAGTGATTTGAGTTTGATTAAGATTTGAAGATTGATTAATTTTTAATTAAATTGATTCGTTGCTGGTTTTAAAATAAAATTGATATTTTCTGGAATTTTGAATGATTTATTGAATTTTAGAATTTTCTGAATTATTTTAATCAATTAATTAAGGGGTTAAAAGTTGACTTTTTAAATTAAAGTTAGTTTTGTGAGTTTCAAATTTTTAATAAATATTAGACCTTATGATAAATTGTTAGACTGTTAGGACACTCAATTTAGAGTTTTCTATGAAAAGTTATGATTTTTTGTAGTTTGAGCCTAGATTGAACTACGGTTGACCAAAAGGTTGACTTTTTGACTTTGACCAGATTTTGGAGGTTTGACATTTTTAGAAAATACTAGACCTTAATTGGAGTTGATTGACACTAAGTTTGCTCAATTTGGATTTTTGTGTAATTAGTTATGAATTTTCAAATTTTCCTTAATTGTTTGAATTTTTAAAATTGCCTAATTAGGAAGGTTTTGATCATTTTGATCCAAACTCATCCCAAACTGCATGAAATCACTCCCAAAGGTCAGAGATTACCCATGGGAGCATTTCCAAGTGTTTAGAAATTATTTTGGATTTTTAATAATTTTTAATTAATTTAATTAATTTATTTTTCAATTTCACTTAAAATTAAATTATTCTTAAAATTTATATCAAATCTAGTTGGTTTTAATTTTCATGTGTAGAGACTTAAATTCTAGTCAGTTAAAAGGGTTATTTGTATTTTTTTGATTTAAATTTGATTTATTACATTTTTTGGAAGGTTCAAATGCTTAATTAAGGTTTGATTTTGATTAACTTAATTAGAGGGCTTAATGACTTCAAAATTCAGTGAGCTATTTTTTGTGAACTGAGAATGTTACTAAGTTTAAGTGGTTTGAGTTTCAAGTCAATAGGAGGTGGATCCTAATTATTGGAATTATTCTAAATCCTCTAAATAAAATTCTTAATTGTTGTCCTTAAGTGGCACTAGTGTTTGAATAGGTCTAAAATTTGGTGTCTCTAACCCTTACAGCAAAACACATATACCATAAAAATTTTAAAGCCTATTTCTATGTGTTTTGAAAGAAATGAATTTTTAAAGTTTTAGGTCAAAATATAACCTAGAGCTTTAAAAATTTAATTTGCCAAAATACAGTCATAAATAGGGGCCAAGAAAAATTGGGGATGTGAGGAACATCCTTAGGTATGCCCTGACCAAATTTAAGTTGAATTGGATCACTGGATTATGAGTTATCAAGGAAATTCAATTTTCCATAAACAATAAGTATCATAAAATCTAGTGCTCCAAATTTAATGAAACAAATTTTAAAATAAAATTGGGCTCGAGACGATTCCAACAAGCCCAAGAACGTCAAATTTGGACAAGATATGACTTTTTGGCGATTTTCCAAAGTTTCAGTCGTTTCTGTGAATTAAATATCATACCAGATGATATAAGTTCGTACAGTACGATATTTACACGTGTTCTGAGTGGGAAATCGTACTATACGAAAAAAATCGTACAGTACGATATTTACACGTGTTCTGAGTGGGAAATCATATCGATGATCGTACTGTACAATCGTGAGATCGTACAGTACATTTACGCGTGATCTGGAGCGAAATCACAGCCGTTTGATCAAAATAAAGGGAATGGAGGGCTGTGATTTCGTCTTCTACCCATGAACAACCGAAACTTAAGCTTAGAAAATCTTCTAAACATAACTTAGGGTAGATTAAATGGAATAAAACTTTAGAAAATTATAAAATATGATTAAAGAAGAGGAAGAAAGTTATTTTTTACGTTTAAAAATGCATCACACTTGAAACACATTAATCCCTAGATCTAGGAGCTAGGGTTGAGGATTTACCACTATTGGATGGATGATTTTTTATGTCCAATAGCTTGTTGAGCTTGTAGATTGTCCATGAATGATCTTCTAGAAGGAATGGAGGGCCTCCAACGGCTGGATCACGAGCTAGACGAGTTGGACGGACTTCAAGAAAGAGGTGGCCGAAAGCTCGTCGCCGGCGGATTTGACCGGCTGGATTTGAATGGGAGCTCAAGGGGAAGAGTTCTGGAGCTCAAATGGACTGAGAGTTCAACTGGAAGAGCTTAAGGTGGTGAGAGAGTGTAGAGTGGAGAATGATAGCCTTTTTTGATCCTTTTCCCCTATTCAAATGGTCCAAAGCTTGAGGGACAGCCCTGATGCATCAGAGGCCTTGCTTGGATGCTGGACAAGTGTCCCATGCCATTGGAAGGCTGTCCTAAAGGCTAGAAAGGCCCTTGCTCTCATTGGATGGTTTTGGGATGAGTGGGGGGACCACTTCTTCATTTAGTTAAACCAGCCCTTAGGCTTGGTTTGTGAGCTTCTAAGGAAGCTTTATAACCTAAATAGGTATAACCTAGCAGCTTAAATCAAGGGACAAGGGGGTTTGCATGTGATCTTGGCCATGAGAGCTTATTTGGACTCTTGTTGACCATTTTGACTAGTCAAGGGTCAATGGAAGCTGAGGTGGCAGTGAGGGGAGTCTCAAATGCTGGAGTTATATATTGGAGAGGGTTTGAGGCTTAAGGGTTTAGAGTTTCAATACTATATGGTTGAATCTTTGGATACTTAATGGTCTTTTGACCATTAGTTGACTAGTTTGACTAGTCAAAGGATCAAACCAGGTGAGGTGGCATGGATAGAGCCTAATGAGCTGGTTTGGAGGATTGGAGGGAGTTTAAAGCTTAAGGAAATGAAATTGAATGTGAATGTGAAGGTTTTGACCTAATGCATTGAGTTGACTTAGTCAACTCAACTTGAGTTTGATCCATGATTGCTTTGGAAGTACTCGAGCTAAAGGTTGAATGCATTTGAGGATTTGATGGGGTTTAAAATGGATTGATTTAAAGTCTGGATTAGGCTCTAATGACCTCATACAAAAATGAGGTCAACAAATGGACCCCCAATATGTGTAATAGAATGAAGTTCTATTGCACATATTGGAGTTGACCGAATTAAAAAGTCAAGTCTAGAATTTTATTCCTAAGGAAAGGGAATACCTAACCTTAAGGAAGAGAAGAGAAGATAGAACTAGGATGGTGCCGCAAAGGGCGTTATCCACAACTAGTGGATGATCATGTGGGGAGGAAGCTTGCTCCACACAGAGGATCTGAACTGGATTGAAACTAGGATGGTGCCACAAAGGGCGTTATCCACCACTAGTGAATGATCATGTGGGGAGGAAGCTTGCTCCACACAGAGGATCTGAACTGGATTGAAACTAGGATGGTGCCACATAGGGCGTTATCCACCACTAATGAATGATCATGTGGGGAGGAAGCTTGCTCCACACAGAGGATCTAAACTGGATTGAAACTAGGATGGTGCCACAAAGGGCATTATCCACCACTAGTGGATGATCATATGGGGAGGAAGCTTGCTCCACACAGAGGATCAGAACTGGATTGAAACTAGGATGGTGCCATAAAGGGCATTATCCACCACTAGTGGATGATCATGTGAGGAGGAAGCTTGCTCCACACAGAGGATCAAAACTGGATTGAAACTAGGATGGTGCCATAAAAGGTGTTATCCACCACTAGTGGATGATCATGTGGGGAGGAAGCTTGCTCCACATAGAGGATCAGAACTGGATTTAAACTAGGATGGTGCCACAAAGGGCGTTATCCACCACTAGTGGATGATCATGTGGGGAGGAAGCTTGCTCCACATAGAGGATCAGAACTGGATTGAAACTAGGATGGTGCCATAAAGGGTGTTATCCACCACTAGTGAATGATCATGTGAGGAGGAAGCTTGCTCCACACAGAGGATCTGAACTGGATTGAAACTAGGATGGTGCCACAAAGGGCATTATCCATCACTAGTGGATGATCATGTGGGGAGGAAGCTTGCTCCACACAGAGGATCAGAACTAGATTGAAACTATGATGGTGCCACAAAGGGCGTTATCCACCACTAGTAGATGAAATTCTAAGGAAGGGAGGGATCCTATCCTAAAGGAGAAGACGAGCAAGCGTAAAATTTGAAAGATATATATACATATAAAACACACTTGATTCAAACTGGCATATATTTTATTGATTGGGTCCGAGCTACATCAAGCATAGTACTTCTTAAGGAAACGCCCATTAACATGTAACATCGGGTGGTTTCCCTTACAATCCACTAGCTGATACGAGCCTCCTTCGTAGGCCATTTCTACTACGAAGGGTCCTTCCCAGGTTGGCTCAAACTTCCCACCGATCTTTCGGTGGGCTAAGATAGGCCTCCGAAGAACCAAGACCAAGTCTCCTACTTGGAAGGTTCTAGGTCGCACTAACTTATCATGGGCTTGAACCATTCGTACCTTATATAACTCTAAATTTTGTTGAGCTTGGAGACAACGTTCCTCGAGGCCTTCGAGCTCTTCAAATCGAAGCTTTACATTCTGCTCAGTTGTAATTTGATTTTGAATGGAAATTCTGAGCGAGGGAATTTGCACTTCTAAAGGGAGTACGGCCTTGGACCCATACACTAGTGCAAATGGTGTGGATTGGGTCGGGGTTCTATAAGTGGTCTGATAGGCCCACAGAGCTTCCACCAACCTCTCATCCCACTGGCGCTTATTATCATCAAGGGTTTTTTTTAATAATTTGCACCAAAGTCTTGTTGAAAGACTCAGCCAATCCATTAGCCCGGGGGTAATAGATTATTGAGTATCTCCAATCAATGTTATGGTGCCTTACAAAATTATTAATTTTTGTAGACTTGAATGCAGACCCATTATCAGATATAATTCTGTGGGGCACGCCGAATCGGTATACGATATGATCACGAAAAAAATTTAAGATATGGTGTGATGTTACATTTCGTAGGGGAATCGCTTCCGCCCATTTTGAAAAATAATCAGTCGCGGCTAGTATAAAGCGATGACCCTTCGAAGAAGGAGGGTCAATCGGCCCGATAATATCTGTGCCCCAACTTTCGAAGGGCCACGAAGCTATCATGGGGTGCAATACATTAGGCGACTGATGTAAGACCATACCATGAACCTGACATTGATGATAACATTTTGCAACATTCATGCAATCGTCAATCATCGTAAGACAGTAGTATCCAAGTCTTTTAATTTTCAACTTCATTTTTGGACCCGATTGATGGGCACCGCATAGTCCAGAATGGACCTCATTAACGATCTTCAGGGCTTCCTGCTTGTCTAAACAACGTAGTCACATTTGATCGAATGAGCGGTGGTATAGCGCATTATTGACTAAAGTGTAGGATAGGGCACGTTTCTTGATCTAGTTGGCGAGGGACTTGTCCTGGGGGAGCTTGCCTCCTTGGAGATAGTCGATTAATGGTTGTCTCCAATCGCCCTCTTTCTCAATTTCTGAAGAGGCAGAAAGGACTTGAGGAGGCTGTCTGTTGATGTACTCTAGATCTATTGGGGATAGGACCTGACGACCTTGAATCTCTATAGGAATTGAATCTTCTTCCGGGCATGCAAATTCCTTTGCAAGCTTTGCTAGGGTATCCTCCGCAGAATTACTTCCACGAGGAACCCTATACAAAGTTACGATAGGGATCTGCTCGAGCAGGTGACTAGTGTATTGGTGGTACTTAAGGAGATTAGAATTCAAAATCTTATAGGTTCTTGCAACCTGGTTGATTACTAGTTGAGAATCACCAAAGATTTTAATCTCTTTAATCTCCATCGAGATTGTAAGTTCCAAGCCAGTTATCAGAGCCTCATATTCAGCCTCATTATTTGTGCAAGGTTCTGATAAATGGTAGGAAAAGTGCATCATTCCCTTCCCTGGTGTTATGAAAATTAGGCCAATGCCAGCTTTCCCGGGGATCGTAGATTTTTGGGTTTTGTCCCGTCGAGAAGACGCCGCACCATCAAAATATAACTCCCAGACAGGGTCATTGGATTCCCTTAAACTCATGATTTGTTCGTCTGGTAAATCATCATTCAAAGGAGAATCTGCCGACAGCGGGTGTGCTGCGAGGAAGTCGACAACGGCCTGCCCTTTCACTGCACGTAGGGGAATGAATGTAATTTCAAATTGGTGTAATATCATGGACCATCGACCCAAGCGTCCTGACAATGTTGGCTAGGTCATAAGATATTGTAAAGGGTTGACTTTAGAAATTAAACGGATTGGATGAGACAGCATATAATGTCTTAGTTTTTGGGCTGCAAAAACTAAAGCAAGGCAATGCTTCTCGATTGAAGGATATCGGATTTCCGTAGGAAGAAGCCTTCGACTAAGGTAATAGAGAGCATTCTCCTTTCCTTCGTCGTTGACCTAAGCTAACAGTGCACCTAAAGACTCATCTAGGGCCGCAGTGTAAAGGATCAAAGGTTTCCCCGGAACAGGGGCTGCCAAAATTGGTGGATTTATAAGGTACTCTTTGATATTGTCAAAAGCACTTTGATACTTCTCATTCCAAATGAATTTAGCATCTTTCTTAGCAAGGGCCGAGAAAGGTTGACATCTTCCAGAGAGATTAGATATGAATCTTCTTATATATGCTAACCTACTTTGGAGAGACCTTAATTGGGTAAGGCTCTTAGGAGGCGGCATATCTAGAATGGCTTCAATTTTTGAAGGATCAATCTCAATCCCACGGTGCCTCACTACGAACCCTAAGAATTTCCCTGAAGTGACTCTGAAAGCACACTTTAGGGGATTCATTTTGAGGTCGTAGCGGCACAACTGCTCGAAAATAACTCTCAAGTCATAAAGGTGAGCCTCTTTGACTTTACTCTTGACAACTAGATCATCAATATAGCACTCGACTTGATTGTGGATTAAGTCATCAAAGATGTAGGTCATGGCCCGCTGGTAGGTTGCGCCGGCATTTTTAAAGCCAAAGGGCATCACTTTGTAACAAAAGATGCCTACAGGGGTCCTGAATGCAGTGTTTCTCTCATCTTCTGGGGCCATCCTGATTTGATTGTAACCAGAGAAGCCATCCATAAAGGAGAAAACAGCATGCGAAGAGGCAATGTCCACCATAATCTCGGGTATGGGTAGAGGAAATTCATCCTTGGGACATGCCTTATTCAGATCCCTATAGTCGACACAAATCCAAATTTGACCATTTTTCTTTCGAACCGGTACAACGCTAGCCACCCAAGAAGGGTATTGTTCTTCTCGAATAAAGCCAGGCTTAGCCAGTTTCTTAATTTCAGAAATGACTTGTTGCTCGATCTCTAAACGCATGCGTCTAGAGGCTTGCTTAACAGGAATGACATCGTGCCGGATTCCAAGTTTATGAACAGCTACCTCGGCGGGCAAACCTGGCATTTCATCGTATGTCCAGGCAAAGCAATCCCTAAACTCAGAAAGGAGTTGTATCAGATCCTGAGACTCATCCTCGCTCAATAAAGCACTTATAAAAGTGGGGCGAGGGTCGTTGTCAGTTCCTAGGTTGATTTCTTTTAGCTCGTCGACCGTCGATTTAATCTCTTCCTCAAAATCAGGGGGTGCATTCCGAACTTGAGGCTCATCGGGATTGTCTAAAGTCTCCAGACAAAGTCCGTCAAGGGGGCTGACAGCTTCAGTAGGGATATTTTGATATTCAAGATGATAAGTTATCATTAAGCAGTATTCTTCATCATCAAACGAACTAACGGTACTAAAGCCGATACCACATGTTGAATTTTTATTGATCCTTATTTTCTAAATATTTTCATGGTATCTAGCTTGACCCTTAGTCCATCGATACGGTACGGGACCTTTAGAAAAAGTATTCTTTACACAAATAGGAAAGTAACCGAAAGATAATTTTATTAATTCATTGAAATCTGCCTCCTCGAGGGTTACATCACCTTCGTCCCTTGAGGAGGAGGAGCTAGGGAAGAATTTCCAGGCTTTCCTTATTTCACCGCTTAGGTTAGGGGCCTCTTTAATCTCTAACCCTACAACTCTGCCAGCCGACAGTGGGGTCAAGGATAGGGCCTCAATTCTCCTACTAAGCTTTTCATACATTGTCAATTCAGGCTCGTCACTTTCAATCTTTGGGACATCAACCTCGGGGTCACTATCCTGATCTAAAGTGAGATCAAATTTTGGAGAAACATTTTTATTTTGATAATCAAAAGGAATTTTAATCCACCGTTTTTCCAGCTCTTCATCGGAGCTTGACTCAGAATTAATATACACCGGGGTTGTTCTTCTTTCAAGTGAAGCACGACCTCGACCCCGTGCCCTTTGAGCCATCCTCCCACCTCTTTGAGGTAACATATTTGGAGGCCTAAGGACAACGATGTCGAGCTCGCTTTCACTATCAAATTCTTGCATCTTTTGATCTTTTCCGTTTTCTTTTTCTTTTTCTTTTCCTATTGATTCTTGATTTTAATTGGAACTTTGCTCACTTTCTTGTTCCTCAATTTTGATCTCAACTTTAGAATAAGGGGGGGGATCCTTTCGGTATGAAATATGCAGCATCCTCGTAGATCCCTATTTCTTGAATTGAGAATGGTTGCAGATCACCCCTAATTACATGTTCAATGCCATCTCGTTGGTACTTGACGCATTGATGCAGGGTAGATGGAACCATTCTATATTCATGAATCCAAGGCCTACCTAGAAGTGCATTAAAGGACGTTGCCGAGTCAATAATATGAAACTTCGCTTCGGTTTTCAATTCTCCTATTTCTAACAAAAGGGTAATCGAACCCAAAGCCCTCTCACCTTTCTCGTTGAACCCACGTAGCACCAACCTGTCGGTGGCGAGCTTACTGGTATCAATTCTAAGGTAGGCGAGGGTTTTCACATTCATCACGTTGACCGATGCACCCGGATCAACAAGGACTCTTGATAACTTAAAATTCCCTACATCAACGGTAATGTAGAGAGGATGATTGTGATCGGTAGTTCCCAATAGTAGGTCTTCATCTGAGAATGTTACTCCTGGAACTTCTTTGAAGTAGAGGGCTTCATCTTTTGAGGTTGAAGCCTGTTGAGCAAGGCAAATCTCAGGGTCGAGAAGTGCCTTGATTAAAGACTCTCTCATTTCCTTAGACAGAATGAGAGCATCATAAATGCTCAACTTGGCTGGCAACTTCCTAAGATGGGCTATGACATTGTAATCAACCTTAGGAGCGACAGACTCAAAACCCGGTGGAATCAATAGAAAATCAGGATGATGAGGAGAATCTGGAATTGGATCGCTAGAGATAACTCGCTTGCCTTTTTCCTGAGGAGGAAGCCTAGGGGGTAAGACTTTGCCACCACGAAGTTATACCTCTACGATTGAATCGGGAGGACAAACTATGGGGGAGTCTACACTCTCCATAGGCTGCATATCATCGCTATCTGAAGAGGAGTCAGAATCTAAAAGTTCTATCACGATAGGTTTCCCAGTGAAATTAATTTCAGGGAGTTCGCTATCTGATAAGATCTTAAGCTTGACATCCCCTATAGAAGTCAAATCCGGAAGATCAAATTTTTAAGGCTTTGTATCGATCTCAATAGAACTTTGAATTTCTTTGGAATAGTTATCAACTTGCATATCATTTTTATGGTTAATCATCAAAATTGAAACAGAAGGATATTTTTTATTAAACTTACGACCCTTTGCTTTTGATGGGGCAAAGTAAAAGTCAGATAACAAGAGTGGCGATGGGGCTTTAATGCCGCCATCGGCCGCTCGAATACATCTCTCATCAACATACTTCCTCTCTATAATAATATCTCTCTTTTCGTTTTCATTCATTACAGTAGTTCCTACGACTACTGGAGAGGGAAGTAGCTCAACATCCTCCTGCGAAGCATCCAGGTCAACCTCTCAAATCGGGCCCTGGGCTATCATGGGCATCTGTTGAGAAAGATGATAAGACTTGTTAATCGACCTTTTAAGTGCCCGGGATAAAGCAATATCCCAACCATCTTCAATTGAAAGAGAAGGGTTAGAATTGTTACCTGATATTATCTTGACGGACCCTTGTTCCGGATTGACCAAATACTCTTTTGGAAGCACAATATTACCTTATTTGATATTCCTTTCAAGCCAATCTTTGAAAATAATGCAGTCCTCGATGGGTTGGCTGACCATGCCGTGGTAAGGACAGTAGTTTGGATCATCCTTTCTCTTTATGTCATCTGGCCGCCTCGCTTCTGGCAATTAAAAATCTGACTTCTTCGAAAGACTCTTAAAGATTTTTCCTATCACTTCTCTCTTGAATAGGTAAGGTTTTGTCAACATTTCTTTAAAGGGAATGAATGAGGGATCTCTTGTAGGTTGTGAGGTCACTTGAAAAGGTTGTTTCTGAGCTAACTGTGGTGGAGGAACACTAGGCTGGCTAACAACTGGTTGTTTCCCCTTATCAACTGCTGAAATTGTAGCTCTCTTTTCAAATGATTTGATCGTCTTATCAACCTTCTTTTCTCCAGAAAGATCCTTCAAGAATGGCATCCTCAGAGCCTCTTCCTGCAGGTTACTAGCTTTATTTAGAAGTTTTTCAAAAGTTTTTATAGTGAAACCCTTCAAAAGAAAAGCAACAAGGTCGTGGATATTCTTCAAAAGAATTTCCACTGCATGTTGCTGTTGCAGCTAGGGTTCACACTTCATCGAAAGGTTTCACCACCTTAAGATATACTCAACCAGAGACTCTCTCGGCTTTTATTTTTCAACGACCAAATCGTCCACAGTAGTGCGCTGCTGTGCTCCTGAAAATCTCTTTAAGAATAAATTTTCAAGTTCAGTAAAGGTTCTTACTGAACCGTTGGGCAAATCTGCGTACCATTCAAAAGTTATACCGGAAAGACTACTAACAAATTGGCGAAATAGTAAAGCATCCGACCCCCCGGCATTACAACAGCTTGCACGAAAGTGGGCCAGATGTTGTCTCGGGTTTTTAATTCCAGTAAAGATTTTAAAAGATGGTGGCACGAAGCCCTTAGGGTAAGGAACCAAATCATATTCCTCAGGATAAGGTATACCCTTTGGAATAGATGTAGCTCCTTGCGATTGGGCTAAGGCCTCCCTTACCTGATCCTCAATTAATTGCTTAATATCTTTTTGAGCTGGTGCTGGGGGAATGGCTGGAGGGACTGAAGAGACTGTGAGCTGAGCTGGGGGATCCGGTAACACTGGCTGTTGGATAGGTGGAAGCACTGAAACAGACTCTGGGATTTTATAACTGGCTTCTGCCCTTTTTGCTCTGTCGGTGGCTTCCAAAGCAGATTTTTGTAACTCAAGGGAAGTCTCATGCGACTTGTCCAATTGTTGCTGCATTTCTTTAACCTATAGCAACATTTCTGCCACTTGTGCTTCCAGGTTCTTGATGTGCTGCTCATCTCTAGCTCTCACTGACTCATCTGAATCTGAATCAATGGCTGTTGAACCCTCCTCTTTGCCAGATCGGCGCTTACTTGGTTTAGTTTCTTTAACGGACCCTCTAGTTTCAACCATGTAAACATCACTAATATGAAGGTCCTCATATATCAACATGTCATCCAACTCTGGGTCAAATACTTCTTCATCTTCCTTCCTTTTCAAAATATCTTTAATCTCTTGTACCACCTCATCGACTGGCCGGTTCCCTATCTCCTCAGGGCTGATAGGTAAGTAGCCTTTGTATTCTACCATGTCATAGAGTTCATCTTATTGTAGGCTGGAGATGATAGCTTGTAACTTAAGCTCATTTGCTGTTGGGGGTTCAGCTATCAGCTGCTCAATCATCTCATGGTTGTCATCTTGAACTAACTCTTCTCCTTCGACCATATCAGGATCGGTGGTTAGAAGGTGGCCTCCTCTACCAGGTGAGGGGCATCTACCTCAAAAGATGGTTCAGGAGTTTGGAGGGTGGGAACTCCTACATCAGGTAGGGTAGAGTCCTCAAACACCCGGACAGGGAGCCCAGGGGTAGCAGGTAGGGACTTGAAACTATCAACTAAGGTATCAACTGGATCCATAACTGAGATATCTGAACTGATAATCAAACCAACTAGGATCTAGGTAGCACTGGTCGAAGCCTGTGACAACTCAGCTTGGGAGTGGAGGGATTTGACTACAGGTGAGGGGATGTTCACTCTACTGATCTTCTTAGGAACATACTTCTTCTCAGGGGACTTGACCCTCTTTTTCTTAACTTCAATCTTCCTTTCAACTTTGAAATTTTCTTAAACTTTGACCACCACTGAAGCCAACTTTGGAGGTGTTGGTAAATGAACTGGGGGTCTACCAACAGGACGGTGACCTCTCTCAGATCCAGTGAGTATTATACCCTCCATATTGGAGGATAGAGGGCGTGGCACCCGGTGGTAACCATCAACTAAAACAGAGGCTGCAGGTTGCCTTACAAACTTCTTATTTCTCCTAACAGATTGAGGAGTCAAATTTTTGGCATCAAATTTTTCTTTCCTTAAAATCTCCTTTTCGATACGGTGGGAGATAACCCCTTTTAAGTGCTTTACATATTGTTCCTTGGTTTCACCCATCTGTGCAGCACATGTATGAATAATGTTCCTCAGCATTCTTATTCTTTTTAATTATTTTTCTTCAGGAGTTCTCTTAGTAGAGTAATCGACAGGGCGTGGGGGGATACTAGCTATCCTAGACACCCTCTCCTCCCCTGAAGCAGCAGCTAAAGGGCAGAAATGACTCCCTTGAAGGAGTGGAGAGGAGGCAGAAATAGGTAGATCCTCAACAGCCTCTGGGTCTACCTGAGCTAAGGTTTTAACTTCCACAATCTTCCTTGACTTGGCTATCTTCCTCCTTACTCGTCTCAGGTAATTTTTTTTTTATTTTTATTAGTGAAGGGGATCCCAGAACTCGACCCCTTTTTAAAAATAGATCCTATCTCGGGGGCCTCAACAGGGTCGGTCACTGGTCCTAGCACTAGCTCTAAGACAGGGCTATCAACCTCAACTGCATTCAGACTAAGTATGCTCTTTCCATCCAAAGTCAACTCGGCGGTACTAAAGCCCAAACCAAACTGTATTTGATTTCCCAAATTAATTTGTTCACAGGCCAATCCCTTCTGAAATGTAATTAGCAACTGGCCAGCCATTGACTTGAATTGAAATTTCTGAAATTTGAAAGAAAGATTTGAAATCAGGACTTTCTTGAATTTAAATTTAGAAGATCATAACGAGCCTATATTCTATCATTTATATCCTGAGTTGAAGGTATTACAACCCAGAATATAATGACGGGATAAAGGCTGGTTATGATTTTAAGAGGGATTGAAATCCTCACAAGATATACCAAACTACAAGAGGAGTTGTAGTGTAGCATATTATTGTGTAGATTTTGGATTGAAATTTGAAAGAGAACTTTGAGGAGATCTCAATTTTGAATTAAAAGTGAACTTTCTCCAAACTTTGAAACACAACGGGTTAGACTTTAATTCAACCCAATGGCCTACAAAGGAAGAAGAAAGTTTAAAAAGAATTGGTTGCCTAACTCTCTCCACTTCACAACTAAAAAAAGGCGGGAGGTTAAGGCTATTATTATTGAAAATCAGGGATCTTAAAGGAAAGATCGATCGAACTCCTTTCAATTTTAAAATTTTATGTATTGAGTTGAATTCAATAACATAGATTTCATAAAATTAAAAAGGAGATAATAAGGTTGGATTTGATATTATCGCCCCTCCAATCAACTTAGGGGCAGAAGGTCAAAATCCAAACTTTAGCAGATGTTTCACCTCTCTTTTTGACATGAAATTAAATTAGAGAAGGTGTTGGCTTATCTTTCCCAAGGGAGAAATGGATAAAGGAGCCAATGGAAGAAGGGTAGTCAAAACTACCGATGTAACAAAATTTTACCATTATTAAAGATGGAAAGAGAGATTCAGTCTCACCGTGGTCGCCATTTTTTGTTGTAGTTTGAAAGCGGGTTTTAAAAAATTTTAGTTTTCTTTGGAAAATTTAAATTGATGTTAAAATTTTTAATTCTAAAATCGAACATCCCATTAGAAAAAGTATACCACCTCGGGAGGTGAAAATAAAATTTCAGGATGGGGTTCAGGCTTAGAATTATAAATTCTATCTTGAATATCGTAACCAATATTAAGAGAGAACTTTGTATGGCCCCGAAGGGTCAAAATAAAGTTCAATCAAATATCAAGCTACGATAATCAAGGGAAGTAATCGTTAATTTCATATTCGAAATCATTTTAACAAAAGATATATCTCCCCGAAGAGAGAAGATATCATTTGTTAATATTTGTTCGAACATAACGATAACGATAATCAATAATTTAATTTTCTCAATGAAGACTAATTGAATTTTAAAAATTAATTTTGAAAATTAGTTGTGGGTTCTAAATCTCCTACGAGCGCAAGCCCTCGTAGTTAATTACATCGTGGGAGACCGGAGTCTCCTACGAAAACTTTCGATTAAAATAATGGCAGAAATTTTGTTTAGAGATTTTCTAGGAATGATATCAAAGAGATGAAATTGAAATTTCAAATGGAATTTGAGCAAGATTGAACACTTATTTTGGAATCAAATGAGGAAGGGTAGGAGACACTTTAGGATTCTGAAACAATTCAGAAGTGCCCCGACCTAAGCTAAATGTTGGGCTTTAAATTTTGAATTGAAAGAAGATTTAGTTTGAGTTGAGCATTTTATTAGAAATTTGGGATTATATTCCCGGAGGTTGGGGTCTTATGATTCAAAAAGAGATCTGCCCCAGATCCTAAATCTAAATTTGGACACTGGAATACAGTGGTCGAACCTAACTAATGCAGTGCAAAACCTGGACTTACCCCGGCCTGGATTGGGGAGCCAGCTAAATCACCTAAACGCTTCAAAACCATGAGTCCGGTATTTTGATGTAGAGTGATCAGGGATGTTATTTAAGATTGGTTTAAGAAGTTGGGGTCGACATCTAGAGCATATTCCTAATTGACCCCTTGACTTATGTCGGGTGGAATGCTTAGACTAAAATACAATTAGAATTTTAATTTAATTAGTTTCTAATGCGATGCATGCTGATTCAAATTTCCCAATCAGGTATGCGTGAGATTTTAAAAAAGGCTTATAAAATAATAATTTTTAAAAAGATTAGACTTCCCCAGATCCAGCACCTCATCCTCATAGGTCGGATTATCTGGACTCTACCCGCAGGCGGGGAAGTGTCTTATAGCAAGGAGGGAGAGAGATGCAGTAATATGCATGCGACCCCGGACGATTCCGGCTATTCCCTAGGTCATTAAGTTTCTATATTATTTAAATCTTAAAATTTTAAATACAAGTTATGAGTAAAAATACTTTTCGTTCTTAAAGAGCCTAACGAAGTCCAGGCTAAAACAAAAAATGACATGCAAGCGTCAAAGAACTAGGAAAAACAGGCAATCCTATACGCAATCAAATTAAATCATAATACATTAAATAATCAAATTAATTAAGTAAATATCCATAGGCAAATTATCTTGCTTATTACAGCCTAGATTTACATAAATTAAAAGTGGCCGGGCACCACTGACAACAACCCGGATTCTAATCCTAATACAGACGCAAGTGACTTTGAGTGGGATACTCTCTGTCTTCAACTCCTCGGTCTTCTCCTCCTCGAGCTCCTTGGATTCTTCGTGATCGGATACCCAAATGGAAAAGAGAACTCTTCCCTTGAGGGGAAGGTCACTCTTTCCATTTTGGGTAGTAAAATGATCCAAATTTGGAGTTCCAAATGGATAAGGACTATCCCCCAAAGGGGTATCCTTTCCTCTTTGAAATCCAGCCTTTGGATCTATATATCCCAAACTCAAAGTGCTACTTTCACAACTCAATACTCAAATAAATTACATAAATGTAAAAATAAAAATCTAGACTCGATCCTGCAAGGTTATCCTAAACATTTAAATATTAAAACACATCCCAAGCAGTTATATGTATATACGTGTAGAAAAGTAAACACACTTGGCCATGCTCTTTTTATTTGGTAGCTAAGCAGCTGAAGCACCTATAGCATTTATATTTATAATTTATTTAGCCCCCTTTATTGCCCTGCACGAGCGTGGCCACCTACAGAAAATCCAATGAGCATCCAGATCGTTCCTAACCTAAGGGTAATCTAATCACCCATCACATCAATCCACAGAGTGTAGTAAAAGTAAACAAACACATCAATCAATTTCAATCACAACATGCAATGAAAACTCAGAAAACCAGGCACACAGCAGAAAAGTAAACACCAGCCTAGCCTGGATCTAGAGTCGGTTGTCCTAGCAAACCATCTAAAGTGTGTGTAGTAGGTCGTGTGGCTAAGGTAGATCCTGAATAGGGTACTTGATTGAAGTTGTTTAATGTTCTGATTGGTTGAAAGGTTTAAGGGAGATTTTAATTGAAATTTAAGTCTTAATGGCTTGAATTTGATTTAGAATTGATTTTAATTGTTTCTTGAATACCACCTTTGTTGCACACCGAGGCCATGAAGTTTATTTCACATTCCTTGTGGCTAATTTAATAGCCTCGTAGGCCTGGGTTACCTAGTGGTACCTGATATAATTAAGTGATTTGAGTTTGATTAAGATTTAATGATTGATTAATTTTTAATTAAATTGATTGGTTGCTGGTTTTAAAATAAAATTGATATTTTCTGGAATTTTGAATGATTTATTAAATTTTAGAATTTTCTGGATTATTTTAATCAATTAATTAAGGGATTAAAAGTTGACTTTTTAAATTAAAGTTAGTTTTGTGAGTTTTAGATTTTTAATAAATATTAGACCTTATGATGAGTTGTTAGACTGTTAGCACACTCAATTTGGAGTTTTTTATGAAAAGTTATGATTTTTTGTAGTTTGGGCATAGATTTGAACTACGATTGACCAAAAGGTTGACTTTTTGACTTTGACCAGATTTTGGAGGTTTGACATTTTTAAAAAATACTAGACCTTAATTGGAGTTGATTGATACTAAGTTTGCTCAATTTAGATTTTTGTGTAATTAGTTATGAATTTTCAAATTTTCCTTAATTGTTTGAATTTTTAAAATTGCCTAATTAGGAAGGTTTTGATCATTTTGATCCAAACTCATCCCAAACTACATGGAATTACTCCCAAAGGTCATAAATGACCCATGGGAGCATTTTCAAGTGTTTAGAAATTATTTGGGATTTTTAATAATTTTAATTAATTAAATTAATTAATTATTCAATTTCACTTAAAATTAAATTATTCTTAAAATTGATATCAAATATGGTTGGTTTTAATTTTCATGTGTAGAGACTTAAATTCTGGTCTGTTAGAAGGGTTATTTATATTTTTTTGATTTAAATTTGATTTATTACATTTTTTGGAAGGTTCAAATGCTTAATTAAGGTTTGATTTTGATTAACTTAATTAGAGGGCTTAATGACTTCAAAATTCAGTGAGCTATTTTTTATGAACTGAGAATGTTACTAAATTTAAGTGGTTTGAGTTTCAAGTCAATAGGAGGTGGATCCTAATTATTGGAATTATCTAAGTCCTCTAAATAAAATTCTTAATTGGTGTCCTTAAGTGGCACTAGTGTTTGAATAGGTCCAAAATTTGGTGTCTCTAACCCTTACAGCAAAACACATATACCATAAAAATTTTAAAGCCTATTTCTATGTGTTTTGAAAGAAATGAATTTTTAAATTTTTAGGTCAAAATATAACCTAGAGCTTTGAAAATTCAATTTGCCAAAATAAAGTCATAAATAGGGGCCAAGAAAAATTGGGGATGTGAGGAACATCCTCAGGTATGCCCTGACCAAATTTGAGTTGAATTAGATCACTGGATTATGAGTTATCAAGGAAATTTAATTTTCCATAAACAATAAATATCATAAAATCCAGTGCTCCAAATTTAATGAAACAAATTTTAAAATAAAATTGGGCTCGAGACGATTTCAACGAGCCCAAGAACGTCAAATTTGGACAAGATATGACTTTTTGGCAATTTTTTAAAGTTTTAGTCATTTCTATGAATTAAATATTGTACGAACAAAAATCGTACAGTACGATATTTACACGTGTTCTGAGTGGGAAATCATATCGATGATCGTACTGTACGATCTTGAGATCGTACAGTACATTTACGCGTGATCTGGAGTGAAATCACAGCCGTTTGATCAAAATAAAGGGAATGGAGGGCTGTGATTTCATCTTCTACCCATGAACAACCGAAACTTAAGCTTAGAAAACCTTCTAAACATAACTTAGGGTAGATTAAATAGAATAAAACTTTGGAAAATCATAAAATATGATTAAAGAAGAGGAAGAAAGTTATTTTTACGTTTAAAAATGCATCACACTTGAAACACATTAATCCCTAGATCTAGGAGCTATGGTTGAGGATTTACCACTATTGGATGGATGATTTTTGATGTCCAATAGCTTGTTGAGCTTGTAGATTGTCCACGAATGATCTTCTAGAAGGAATGGAGGGCCTCCAACGTCTAGATCATGAGCTAGACGAGTTGGACGGACTTCAAGAAAGAGGTGGCCGGAAGCTTGTCGCCGGCGGATTTGACCAGCTGGATTTGAATGGGAGCTCAAGGGAAAGAGGTCTGGAGCTCAAATGGACTGAGAGTTCAGCTGGAAGAGCTAAAGGTGGTGAGAGAGTGTAGAGTGGAGAATGATAGCCTTTTTTGATCCTTTTCCCCTATTCAAATGGTCCAAAGCTTGAGGGACAGCCCTGATGCATCAGAGGCCTTGCTTGGATGCTGGACAAGTGTCCCATGCCATTGGAAGGCTGTCCTAAAGGCTGGAAAGGCCCTTGCTCTCATTGGATGGTTTTGGGATGAATGGGGGGACCACTTCTTCATTTAGTTAAACCAGCCCTTAGGCTTGGTTTGGGAGCTTCTAAGGAAGCTTTAGAACCTAAATAGGTCTAACCTAGCAGCTTAAATCAAAGGACAATGGGGTTTGCATGTGATCTTGGCCATGAGAGCTTATTTGGACTCTTGTTGACCATTTTGACTAGTCAAGGGTCAATGGAAGCTGAGGTGGCAGTGAGGGGAGTCTCAAATGCTGGAGTTATATATTGGAGAGGGTTTGAGGCTTAAGGGTTTAGAGTTTCAATGCTATATGGTTGAATCTTTGGATACTTAATGGTCTTTTGACCATTAGTTGACTAGTTTGACTAGTCAAAGGATCAAACCAGGTGAGGTGGCATGTATATAGCCTAATGAGCTGGTTTGGAGGATTGGAGGGAGTTTAAAGCTTAAGGAATTGAAATTGAATGTGAATGTGAAGGTTTTGACCCAATGCATTGAGTTGACTTAGTCAACTCAACTTGAGTTTGATCCATGATTGCTTTGGAAGTACTCGAGCTAAAGGTTGAATGCATTTAAGGATTTGATGGGGTTTAAAATGGATTGATTTAAAGTCTAGATTAGGCTCTAATGACCTCATACAAAAATGAGGTCAACACCAGCATGCATTGCATTAGAAATCAACTAAATCAAAATTTTAATTGCATTAGTCATAGGAGCATTCACCCAACATCAGTCTGGGGCTAATTAGAAAATCCTCTAGATGTCGGCCCTACTTCCAAGAACTATAACCTACCCACCCATCCTTCATAAATGACTGGACAACATGGTTTTAAAGTGATTAAGTGGTTAGCTGGCTCCCCAATCCAGGCCGGGGTAAGTCCAGATTTGGCATTGCATTAGTTAGGACACGGGTGTTAGTGTTGCGTAGGATACTAAACCCATTAGATTTAGGATTTAAGGCTACTATTATTTTGTAGTATGCCTCATCAGTAGGTGGGTCTTCTATCTTTCAGAGACCATAAACCCTACATATCAGCGCCACACGGATGGCGCCGCCTCCATCTTTCTCTCATGTATGCTCTGAATGCATGACTTTTATTTTCTCCAGTTTCTTCTCACTACCTTAGTCCCTCCGGATGCTGATCTGAGCCGTGCATGTTGACTAAGCCTAGTTGAACCTTTCTTTCTCTTTGAGTAGGATTTCCTAGTCTTCTCCCTATGTGTCAATCCCAATTTAGAAAGAATAATATAGAATCCTTAATCGAGAGTTTTCTTAGGCCCCGGCTTGAGATGTAATTAACCACGGGGGCTTACGCCCGTGGGAAACCGAATCCCACTTTCAAATAAACCTCACTCGAGCTAATGTATCGGGTGGGGGGAACCCGTTGTGATTAGATCGTACATATTATTATCCATCGGGGTGTGCTAGTGAGATCCACTATCCTCAATGGTTAATCATATGTGTGATTGAATCTGCCCTCCCATTGGCGAGATACTGTCTACCCTCGCGGGGCGGCTGTGTCTTATTTTGTCCTTTCGGAGGTCCATAGGTTTCTGGCGACCATGGTGGGACAAGTTTCTCTCTCCATCTTTGGATTCTATATTATTCTTTCTTATGTGTACTCCGGGATTGGTACTCCTTAGATTAGGTCCGTCCCACTCTTAGTTAGGGTCCTTCCTTAGTTAGGATCATTTTTTTTAGTTAGGATTCCCCCTTAGCTAGGTTTCTTTCCTTTCGTTCTTCTTAGTTATGATTTCCCCCTAGCTAAGTTTCCTACCTTCTGACCTTCTAGGTCATTCCGTCCCCCATCTATCATTCCGCTTCTACAATGAGTACTAATAAAGACTCTTATTCTATAAATATTAAAAGATATTTTTAATATCATCCCACTTTTTATTTAATGCACATAGTAGTCATATTTATAGTTAAAATTTAGTGAGATGTATAGCCTCGACGGAAGAATGCAAGGACAATCAGGAGTATTGAGATATGGTGTTTACATGCCAAGTAACAAGATGTAAATTATTCTATATTTTAAGGAGATAATATAACCATAGGAGATCAGTAGATATCCTTTTCACCCCTACAAGCTCGATAGAGATCTAGAGATGCATATACTCTGAATCACATTACTATAAAAAATCTCATTAGGAAAAATATACAATATAAATTAATCAATACAAAATAATTTAATTAAATATTGTATTAAATATTTTTACTATTTTATTCAGTGATAAAATCTTTAAAAAGTATTATTTTTATTTTAGTAGGCTAATTGTTGCAATTAGAGTAAATAGTAATAATTTATTACAACTGAGCATACTTCATTGTGGGTTCGAACTCTACTCTATCATTTTATTACTTGATTTGACACATATGCTTGCATATATTAAGTGAGTTTTGTTATTTTTATATGAAAGAAAACTTAAACATTATTTAGGGGTGATAGAGCCCTAGATTTTTATATAATTTAAAAGTTCACTCCACAGCTCCCATCAGTGCCTATATGACATGCTTTGGTGGCTAAAAAGTCATGTTCTAATGCATACGAGCATGTTCTGGTGGTAAGATGACATGTTCTAGTGACAACGGGCATGTTCTGATGCTATAAGCACAAAAGTGATAAGAGACTAAAATTCTTTGAGATTATTTTTGGGACTGGAGAAATATGTGATGTTATGTTCTGTGATATGAATTTTAGTTTACTTGATTGCTTAGTATATTATGTAAAATTTGGATAAATGTTATGTTCTTATTACTTTGCTTAGCACGTTGATTTATTATACTGTATTTAAATATTCTAAAAATTTATTTAATAAAAAAAATATTTAGAAATTTAGATCAGTATTTGTGGTATGTTGAGTTGTTTTAGCTCATTGTAGTTTGTATTATGTTTTTTAGGGTTCGGGAAAGGGAATGATCCAGTTTGTTTAGGATTCGATTTGAGATTATAAGTACTTTTGTTGATTATTGCACAGTCATGACTATATTATTCAGTTTTTTAGCTATAGTCATGTAATGTGATTTTGTATAGATATTTTAATGATGAAATAGAAGAGATTTTACAGATGAGTTTATTTTAATACTCTGTATATTTTAATAGCTTTGCAGTCTATTGTTTGTTTTAAAATGAATATTGAAAGAAAATTTAAAACATTTCTAAAATTAGATCTTAGGATTTGCATGTAACCACTCAACATGATATGGCCTATCCATCAGTAGGCCTTGTCGGGTTGGGTTATGACAATAATCTCTATAAACTTACTGCAATGAATCAATAATTTTTATACATAAACCTCCATTTTAGAGTACATAAGTTTCCTATTAAAATATGAGTTTGAAAGTGGTTTGAGGATAGAAGATCAAGGACATTGAAGTGAGAGGAAAAAGTGATTAAGCCATTCAATATTTCACACAACTATATTCATCAAGCACATGATATAATTATACATTTGATGATTAAACCAATTGTAAGAAAAACTAGTATTAGAGAGCTCCAAAATGCCATAGTTATTGGGTTATTTTTTTTTTTTTTGGCCAAAAAATCAGAATTGAAGATGCAAGAATTGAAGCCAACAACCACATATGGGAGCGAGGTGTTACCCTCAATGTTTTGCTCAATAGACTTGATAGAATTGAAATCCCCTAGAACTAACCAAAGGTTTGAAATAGAGGAGGCATTCTTAGTCATAAAATCCCACAAGTTTTTCTTTGATTAGCCCCATTTTGAGCATAAATGAAAGTCACAAAGGTTTTAGAGGAAGATGAGAAAACCAATCATCTATGAATGAACTTGGAGTGAGAGATGAGAAGCGAGATGAAATTGGTTACAACTATGCTCATGAGGGAAGATATTAAATTGCCTAAAAGAGAAATAATTAGGCAAAGAAAAGACATCCAATTTTATCTCCAGAAGATAAATAAGGCCAACTTTATGATCTTTGATAATAATATTCCAGCAATCAGTGATTATGTCATCACCATTAAGACCCCTAACATTTAAGAGGAAAATTTTGGGAGAAATATGAAGTTATTGAGTAGAGATACCCCCTTGCTCCTAGCCTCTTCCTTTACTTGGAAGAAGAATAAATGATAGCTTGGGGAAGTTGAGAAGTAGTTGAGGTCATGACAGTGGGGTTTGAATATATAGTAAAAGAAGATAGGATGTTTGAAGCTAGTTTTCTCAAAATCCTTGGTGCATGCAACAGAAATAAATGAAGAAATCTGATAAGGAGTTTGAGAAAATATAAAATGTAAAATACTAACATAACTGAACATAACAAAGTAATTAATTAATTAAAATTTTAAATTTGTTTATTTATTAAATTTATTTAAAAACAAAATATTTGTCTCATCTAATCTAAAAAATGTATTTTTTTTTCAAATAATGAGCCACAAATCCTTTTGAATAAATTTTTTTTAGTAATATAAAAATAAAAAATGGAAAATAATTATATAACTTTTTTCTTCTTTTATATTTCTAACTCGCTGACATCATTTTACTCTAAGGTTTCGTTTGAGATTGCTTTCTTACTGCTTCTTAAAGCAGCTTTTTAATATAAAATTTAGAAAACTGTTTTAAGAAACAGTAAAAAAGCCGTCTCAAACGAAGCCTAATTGGAGGGGCATCTACTACCTCTGAATCCCTTAGACCTAAAATTTATTCTTTCAAACATATTTATAATCATAATTTGTTTAATAAATATTGATATGCAGCGCTAAAATTCAATTTATTAGAAATTCCAAATTTATATTCAGTCAGTATTGAGCTCCAGTGCTGTTAACAGTAGTTATGCATAAAAAATCATAAGATGCGCCCTTTGCATGCCCTCTTTAAGGGTCGGGGTGGGTGCGAAAACCTCCCGGTAGAGATTAGGTCAAACACCACCTTATTCGCAGCATCGGTATAGTGAACTCCGTCCCACACCACCTTCTTTGACGGCTCGCGACACGATCTTCCAAGCAAAACCACGCTGCCGTTCACCGTCGCCTTGCCCCCACACAGGACGTTGGAGTCGAAATTATACTTGTTATTGCCATGCCCGCAGCAGACCCTCAAAGGGTCCTTAAACCCTACAGTTTACACACATTCCACAAGTCATTATATTCCATATATTTTTAAAGTTGGAATTTTTCTTTAATTTATTTTAAAATTATTATAAAATTATTATAATATAAATTTTATGTATTTAACATAATTATTTTAAAATAAATTGAATGATTTTAAAATTTCATTTTAGTCAATGATACAGGATTTTCTAATTATTAGTGATATTCATGTTATGCCTATAAATAATGAGGCTTATGTAAATATGATGTAATATGTATAATACACAACAATAAGATTGATATGCCACCCAAAAAATCTTTTGATTGGACATGAATCTCAATAAATTTTTTAAAATAAAAAATTTAATTTTCAAAAAAAAATTATAGAAATAAATTGAGAGACAATTGAATTTTGATTTTTGTAAACTTATAGTCAAATTGGATGTCTCGATGAGACAAATCCGTCGACTCCTATATTGATCCAATGCAATGCAATTCCAAAGGAGCCAGGGCGGAGCAATTGAAACTTATTTTAAAAGTTCGAATAATTAATTAGAGAATCAAATGATCTTTGAATCTTGTAGGTTTAAAGTCAAATCAAATATCTCAATGAAATGAATCCAGGGCACCAACTGCCCGAGATTGTTTAGTTCAGACATCATTAAGGCATTTAAATATTGAAAGAATAGTGTATTATCAACAGAATCAATATAAGTCATTCAATGGAATGTTATTAATTTTGATTATGTTTGTGGAGTGTGCTACTCCCATAAAATATTAATACTTCCTCACTTTCTACATAAAGAAAACGCTAGCTTGAGATTCAAATGGCTTTAGAGATTTGAAGAATCCCGAACCTCGACCAAACTATTGCTTGTCAGATGGTCCATCTGATAATCATCCAACTACTTGTTGTAGGACTTCTCTTGACAACCTCTATTAGCTCACCACTTAATAGCTGTTGTCGAATTAATGTTGTTTAACAAAGTTCATTTAGCGAAACTATTTCAGCCACTTTAAATCCTGTAAATTTTTTTCTTCTCGGAGTTTTCGCACCCCTGCATTCTTTTATTTCATTTTTGTTTATATCAAAATTTTATGCATTAAAACGTTAAATTCTCTCTATACTATCATGAATATTTAGCACGTAAGAGTACAATAAATTTATTTTTTTAAAAAAAAATTGGCTTCAACATTTTGAGTAAATTCATTATCTAAATTAATTTTAAAACTAGTTAATTTTCTTGAAAAATTATATAAAATCAGTTTGATTAGTTTCAAACATGTATGCTATAGATATTCTCCTTTAATATTTAAATAATTTTAAGGATTTTATTAAGTAATTTGTTCTTAAGTATATATATATATATATATATTGAGGCGGAAACCTACCATACTTGGCGGGCTTGAGGAAGAGCGAGTACTTCGCGGAGTAAATATCCACGTATGTTATAACGGCACGAGGCAGCTCCTTCCTTAGCTCCACTAAAGTCTCATTGAGCTTTTTGTTGAACTGCTGTGCCACCTTGTTGTAGAAGACAGAACAGCCCGCCTGATCAAGCTCGCCGGGGGCTGTGAGATTTCGTCGGACAAGGGCGTAGGCGAGACAACCGAGTGGGCCGGTGTTGTGAATCCAGAAATACCTCGCCCCCAGGTTATAAATCTTCTTAACTTCGCCGGAGAAGGCGGCTAACGTCTGTGGAATGAACTTGTCAGACGTTTTTCTGGCGCCCAAGCCGGCGGTGATGTCATTCTGCCCGATGTCGATGGTATACAGAGACTGGTTGAAGTATTCCTTTTTTGGCATCAAGGATTTGAAGCACCCTCCTGTAAGCAACAGGGATTAGTTTTCCCAATTTTAGGGCACGTAAATTTGGACCAAAATCCTTAAAAGGAGAATTTTATGAGAATTACTCTTAACTAATCATCTAAACAAATACATTTATAAAATCTTCACCGCAAAGATACCGTTCATTGTTCAAATAATTTTACTTGCCTCGCTTGGCGACTAATTGAGACCTGGGAATGAATTGGGAGAACTGCATAACCTGTACGGCGAGATAGAAGGGACTGTACCCGCCCTGCGACAGAGAAATGTTTTGATCTATAATGGTGGAAGACACGGTGGCGAAGTCAACTCCATGACTGTAATTTGCTCCCAGCGAGTCCAGGTAGGAGCTCAGGAATGGAAGCCCAAAGCTCTTTGCTGTAAATACATTTCAGAAAAGCATTTCATTATTAATATGACATTTGAACCATATGCAAAGATGGCATGCAAGGGGGTTTAAGCAATGGAACCGATGAAATCGATGATAAGACGGCCGTCGGAGAGTCGACCCGCCGGCATATGAAAGAAGCTCTCGCCATTGGGTGGTGGAAACGGGCCAAAGGCCGCCGAGAACCCGCCGGTGTCAGAGTTAGAGTCGCCGAAGTTGATTATGGCCGGAAAATTGCACGCCGGCGAGGAATATGCTATATTCGGCATGCTGCAAGAAAAGAACAGGACGTGGAGGACGATGAGAAGTTTCATTTCCAAGGAAAATATTACTATGCTCTGTTTGAATAAAAACAGAGAGAGAAAGGGAGCATTATATGGGAAGCTGTTCATCCACAAGAATAGTTAAGCTGGTCGTACGAAGGTTGGTGATGGAACGTCGTGTTCCTCTGCTTCGGGGATCTGTCTCGGTTCATTCGGGTGGGCGGGGAAATTATTAATTGATAGGTGCCGATAGCAAGTCACATTTGAGTGAGTATAAAATTTTCATGTGCTATATGAGATTTTAAAATTTTAGTTTAAAGATTTTAAATTTGATGCGTGAATATATCATTTGTGTGACTTCATAATTAAGTTTTTCCTTTTTATTTTAATTTAAAATTATAGAATTTTTTTTGGAAGTTTTATTGAATTTTTTAAGATCACACTTAGATTTCATTGATCTAATATTATTTTAAAAATTATGGAGTAAAAGATGGAAAAAAAATCTAGACATATTTGAAATAAAAGAAAGAAACAAAATGGGGTCAATACTAGGAAAAATTATTATGTGCAGACGCCGAACTTGTCCAGATGTCAATCAGGAGCCGCCACATCACCCAATGCACTGTGCATTTAGTGACGTGGCGGCTCATAATTGATCTCCGGAAGCGTTCGACATCAGCACATAATAATCTCTCTAGTACTAGATGTAATAAGAATAACACTACGAACTAAGTATTGCTCTAGCTGCAGATAAGAAAAAGTAGGGTTGCACTTCAAATGATTCAATATATTATAATAAAGCATGGTAAACTAGTCCCCAAAAATTGCAAAAGATTGAAAAGAGATCGTGCCTGAAATCTAGAATCAACAATAGTGTGAATAAGATAGTTCAAAGAAAGTAGAGAAACTAACACATAGCACCTCAATTAACATAAAGACACATATTTTCATGAGGGATATTAGATTTTAATTTTCAAGTTCTATTTGTTAAATGCATGACAAATAGATTTTTTATATCAAAAGCTTAGCCATTGTTATAGTGTTAACAAAAAAAAAAAAAAAATCCTATTGTTACTTTCAGCCTATAGGAAATGAGCATTAATGTGAGTTGTGCGCACGAAGAATCTCTTAGTAATCTTACAATAAATAGCATCTATATTGTTAAGAATCTAAATTAAATTACAACTATGGGATGCAATCTTTAAAATGGAGATGGAAATAGACAATCAAAGACAAATGTGAATGTGATATATTCTAAGCATTGCAAAGGACATAAGATTGATTACTGGAGATGTAATAATCCAATTTTTTTAAAATGAAAAATCAAAATTTCAGCGCCATGCCTAACCGAAGAGGAGAGAGGGAAGAGAGAGAAGGTTATTCGGGGCTTTTTCATTCATCAATTTCATTCAAAGAATTTGATTCTGACACGTTACAGGAGGTGGCTCATATGGCCAAGACATTTTTAGTTTTCAACCCACATATCAGAATCTTTCAAGCAAATTAAGATATCATATTTGATAGCACAATATTTAAACCGCATAAAGTTCTTCCATATGTGATACAATTTTAAGGATGCAGATGGACTATAGATAATCAACGAACCAATGTAAATGAGATTCATTATAAGTATTGCAAATGGCATATGATTGATCAATGGAGATACGTCAAACAATCAAGAAATCTTTAATTTTTTATTATTTACCTTAGTTAAGAAAGTCGAACTACTAATTTAGATTTATTTTAATTGATCTCTAATTTTACCATCATATCTTTAACCCCTAACTCCGCCACTATATGCAATGCAATGATCATAGGAAGAAGTTGATCATGAAGCCCTACATTGCTCAAGGTGATATCGAATCCCCGTATAAAATTGCTATCAAAGTCTTCCAGCTAAAACCCTGAGCGTCGTATCTATCTCCATCCTCATTTTTCCATTTAACCTAAATTATTTTTAAAATTTTTAATTGCCATTTTTATAAATTCCCACCCAACACTTTATAATAATCTTTTATACATTAAATAGATTATATTTCATATATATTAAATTTAAAAACTATTGAATATATAAAAAATTTCTCATTTCTCATCTAGTAAATATATACGGAGATTTTCTTAATAGCATAATAAGTAATAATTTCACTAATCAAAATAATAATTTCTCGGTAGGCGGGCACTTGTTTATGAAGATGGAATGGGCTTATGGGCCATAAGCAGATACATACATATTTTAAGTAAAAAACGTGTAGTGTTCAAATTGATACAATCAATAGGAGATTCCCGCCTGCTATTATTATTATTGTTATTTGTTCTTTTCAACTCTAATTAGGAATTTGAAGAGTTGGAAAATCTATAATAAATGATTGTTGATTCTTTGTACTCGTTGATTATTTATATTTTATTTCAGCGTTTTTTTTTTCTTTCAAATTTTCTCCAATAAAAAATCATTAGGTGATATATAAAAGAGATGAGCATGTACTTAGGTGTTGGTGTGTACTCTATGTGATTTTAGTAAGTCTTAATTATTGCATCCTCCAATCAACAATTGTTTTTATTAGTCTATTAAGTGCTATAATATTAGAAAAAAGAATGATGAGATGCGGCGTCCGAACGCGTCCGGAGGCGAATCCGGATGCGCCACGTCACTGGATGCACTGAGCCCTCGGTGACGTGGTGTGTCTGGATTCGCCCACGTCACTGGATGCACTGAGCCCTCGGTGACGTGGTGTGTCTGGATTCGCCTCTGGACTCGTCCGGACGCCGCACAGAATAGTTTTTTCCTAACAGTGACATATAGGTATGACATTGAGCATGAGAAGATTATTGGTCGCGCTCAAATATCGATGAGATTTGGGGGCTAATTTGCATTGAAATTCAAAAGAACATGAAATATGTAGCTCATTTTGATTTGTTTGTTGAAAGTTTTGACTACTAATCAAGAGATTTTAAGTTCAAAGTTTATGTATGTGATGTGTATATGAGTATGCTTTAATAGTTCAAATATCCAAAAAAAGAAGAATACAATGATTATTAACGACAATTTTGAATGTTAAGGAGAGGTGATGACAAGGGATGTCAATAATGACAAAGTGGCATTTGTGTTCTTCAAGATTCAGAAAAGTAGCTAATGGTGGCAATGATGAATGAAGTTGTGACATTAAGCATTAGGAGGATCTCAGCTGAGTTATCGTTCTTTTTTTAGACATTTGAGCTATTAAGATAAATTCACACGCATAACACTTACACAAGTTTCGAATCCAAGACCTCTTGATTAGTAGCCAAAGCCACCAACCAACAAGACCAAGGTGATAAGATATTGATGTGATTTGGAAGCTAATACACGTGTGAAGTTCAAAAGAACACAATCACAATTTTAATTGAATTAAAAGATTTTAAAATGCAGAAAAATAAAAATTTTGAAGTATTTAAAATCAATAAAATTTTACTTTATTTTTATTTTTTAAATAAAAATTATGAGTATTTATGATGTAGTTGGATTGTTAGGTGAAAATAATTTAAAATGAACTTCTATTGCACCAATGCATCCACCTATATCCCTTCACCTGAACTATTCTAAGGTCCCAAGTAGGGGTTTCAATATTTGACACGACCCAAAAATTTGACTCGAAAATTTCGGGTTAGGGTCAACCTGTTTCACAAATGGGTCGGGTTCGGGTTCCCAGATCTGACCCGTTTGAAAAAATGGGACGGGTTCGGGTTGACCCGGAAACTCGAACTCAACTAGGGTTAACTCGGGAAGATGGCACGTGAGTCACGTTTGTGCTAACCTATGCCATCTCGTCATTGCTGCTGCTGTCCCGTCCACACCGTCGCCATCTCGTCGAGTGATCGCGTTTGATGTGAGTCACGTAATCACGTCTTGTTGAGTGCTGCTAGCCGGTGCCGCTGCCACCGTCCCGTTCACGTTGGCCTGCCTGGCCGGCTAGCTGGTGTTGCTGTGCAACACCATCCCGTCTGTGCTGGCCTGCCTGACCGGTGCCGCTGAGTGCACCTGACCACTGCCACTGTCCAATCCTGCTTCTAGCCGCTGTCGCCGTCCCGATCTCCAGCTATTTTAAATTTAAACAAGTGATCTTGTCGAGTGCATTGGCTGTTGTCGCCATCCCATCCTCTAGCTGCCATATCATCGCCTCCAGCTCACCGTTTTTTGTTGGATCGGAAGTAAAGAAGACAGCAGGTTGGCGGGTCGTGTTGGGTTGACCCGAGTTCGAAGCGGGTAGGGTTCGGGTCCAAGAAAGTGACCCGTTTGAAAAAATGGGTCAAACGGGTCATGTTCTGGTTGGGTCAATTTCGGGTTGGAACAGAACCTGACCCGTGACCCGATTTTGACAACCCTAGTCCCAAATAATTTTTTTCTACAATAAAAATAAAGAAGTAGAAAATATAAAAAACTTGCTGTAATCAAACTAAATAACATGTTCTAATGAAAAAAATAATTATAATAATATTTAAAAATTTTTAATATATTTTAAAATAAATATAATTTCTATTATATTCATCTAAAAAGTTAATTTTTTTATAAACCCCGTTAGGAGAATGAATATATTAGATCTAATCCATATTAATAAAGTTAGAGGTAGATTTAAAAAAATGATTAGAAAGTATTAGAAATAATCTTTTATTAATAAAACAATTGAAAAAAAGAATTCATATAGCCGATCCTGCTTGTTGTTGTTATTGTACTGCTTTGACTAAAAATATTGTTAGAATATCTGGCATAATTTTTTTTTTTAATTAAATGTGCTTCAAATATTATTTGCCACAATACATTTTTTTAATATTTATTTTTGCTTCACCTGTTTAGTCATTCAAGCGCATGATTAATGATCCCCTCAATAAAAAAAAGAAAAAAAAGGAGATCTGATATGCTTCTTAGGCCTGCTTGATTTGATTTTTCTCCTACTTTTTATATCAGAAAGTATTTTTTTTAAGGTGGGTATATATTCAGATGATTTTTTATCGCCATTCATATAAAAAATTAATAACTGAAATGATAGCTGGAAGTTGTTTTCTAGCGGTTGTTGAGAAAGTACTTATTTTTTAAACAAATTGGTTAAAATTTAAAATACCTTTAAGTTCACATTATTAAGCTCTACTAAGATTCCAAACACTTCATCAGTCTGAATAAAAATTCAGCACATTTTCTTTAATCCAAAAATATTTAGAATTGAAGTTAAATACTTAAAATTACTTCATAAGTCATAGATTTCGATTTTAATAAATTTATAATGGAGAAATAATTTATTCAAAGAGATGAATTCATGATACAAATCGGAGTCCAAATAAACATAAATTAAGCATCTTGGGATGCATAAATTTTTGAAGGCGTTTTAAGAAGTTAAGGTTTTGTTTGGGATGACTTTCTTACTGTTTCTTAAAGCAGTTTTTTAGAAACTAAAAAGTTGAATTTTTGTACTAAAAAATTGCTTTGAGAAGTAGTAAGAAAGTCGTCCCAAATAAAACCTAAATGAAAGCTAATCATACATCCAATGATACATCAAAAGCTAATCACTGAAGTGTTGTTAAAGATGCTTTTAAAAAAGAAGTTTAATGAAGTGCAAGTTTTGTTCTGTAGGAATAAAATATTTAGACCATTTTGCTTAGATGTTAGATTACAAGCGCTAAGCAACGAAAGAACAACTGATTGCAATAAATTTTCAAGTTTGGTGATGGTGGGACAAATCCTGTAGCTTGCACAGTAGTTTTTCTTCCCTCCTCCTTTTTGGTTAAGCAGTGCTTATGGCTTATTGATATGCTGAAGCTGCAGGTGTCTGGCATTATGAATAGGGCATTAGCTTATGAAAGTATTGAGAAAATTTGATGTCAATTTTGTATACTCAGATATGCCTCTCAGGCGTCTAACTTGTAGTAACGGGGTTTTGATAAAAGATTCACCTAGCGGGCCACATGAAGGAGTCTGCCAAGAGATCATTAGGCCCTACTCATCGGGGGAGATCATCCCTCATGAGAGCAATGAATGATCCTTATGGATCAAGTGACTCGTCAGTCACCTCATACGACAGGTCGTTCACCGAAGCTGCTTTCCTTCAACCATGATAGGAATGCCATCATTTGCACTCGTCACCTTAGCTACAAGAAAGCACCTACTTAAGAGACTCTCAACTTGCCCCATCGAGTCCACCAGTGGCAGAGCCAAAAACTTCTTATAGAGGGGGCACAATTTTTTTTGTTTTTTGCATGAAACATTAGATTGCATTTCTGCAAGACACACATTGATTATATAATTCATTTAAGGGATAATTTGAAAAGAAAAATTCAAAAGATGTATAGTTTTCTTATATATATATATATATATATATCTATTTTGAAGAAATGCACTTGGTAATTTATTAAAAGAAACATTATTATAGCCTACGCAGTGATAGAAGCACTGTCACATTCCTCCTTCAACAAAAAAAATAAAGGAATGAGGAATTTTATTACAACTAATATCATTTCAAGTAAAATCAATAAAGAGAGCATAGTTAGAACAAAAATTAGCTAACTCATTACAATTCCTATTAGAAAAATAAAATAAAACTTGATTGAAACAACTTAAAAAAGATAAATCTTCCATGCCAATGAACTCTTTCGGATATGTCATATCCTGCAAGCTTTGAAGAGATTTGATGACATTGTAGTTATCACCTTCTATTATAATTCCTTTAACTTCAAACAAATTCTTCAAAGAAATTTGTTTGAATTATAACCACTCTTGTAGAAATTTCTTCAAAGAAAGAATGGATAACAACTCTAGTTGTGAAATGTCACAGTGAAGATAGCTGAACCCAAAAGCAAACAAGAATCTTCCTTTATAATCTCTGAACACTCCACCTATGCCTGTATTGTTTGATCTCAACAAGGAAGCATCAATATTGACTTTAATCCATTTGGGAGGAGGAGGGTGCCAAAAGGTATGAGACAGTTGCAAAAGCTGGTTCGCACCCTAGTTTTTCGAATTCAGATTATTTCTATACGATGCAATAGCAAAACTAACATCATTAGCCGCCACAAATGCCAAGCAATCTTCCTTTCCACCATGCTTAATCTTATTCCTGCTCTTCCAAGAAAAAAATACAGCTGAACAATATATATTCCTAATGAAAGGATTAGAAGTTGCTAACTCTTCCAGCGCATTATTACATTCCTCAAGAGAATAGAAAACTGGAACAAAAAAACCCCATGAATTAAGAACCTGAATCACTAGAATAAGCTTCGCATAACTGACTGCAATGTGTTCTGGATTTTCAACAAAATTACAACCTCTCGGACATACATTACAATCCAACAACCTCCTATACATTAGAAAATCATTTGATGGAATTGCATTAATCTTTAACCGCCACCAAAACAATTCAATGCGAGGTCTCAACTAGAGTTTTTTTTTATCCAGCTCCAATATTTATCTTCCCCATAATCTTCATTCATTTTTTCTGAAGATGTAGCATAAATAGATTTCCCAGAACATTTATATACCAGCTCCAATTGGTCATGTTGTAAATCAGACCGGATGTTAACGGACTTTATAACATCAACCAATTCTTTACCAAAGAACTTACTCAGCTTGACTTCATTCCATTTCCTATCCAAAATGAATTCCTCAGGATATTTACCACCTTCATCTATATCCGCAACATACGTGGGCCACTTCTCAATACTTCTGTCAAGAAGCCATACATCTTTTAAGGTATTCACAGCACCACCTGTAGAAACTCTCCATCTAACAATAGGATGCAAAAACTTTGCCCCATTCAAAACTATCTTCCATGTAGATGAAATATTTTTCTTTATTTTAGAATTCCAAATGTCCTTCCCATATCTTGATGCCAATGTCCTATTAAGAAGAGATTCGGGCTTAGAAATAAAATTCCTAGCAGATTTAGCCCTCAAAGGACCTACTTTAATAGCAGCTGATTGCAATCCACATCTACCCATATTCTTTGATTTACATAAAACCTTCCAAGCAACATAATGAGGTCATTTTGTTCCATCATGTTTATGCCATAAAAAATCTCTACACATTTTATCAAGATCGTTCAAAACTCCCATAAGAACTAATGAATGAGTTGATAAAAAAATTGGAAGGGAAAGAAATGCTGAGTTAACAAGAAGAAGCCTTCCTGCAAGAGAAATAAATATATTTCCCCAAGCATTCAATCTACTTAATGCATTCTCCAACAGATTTTGAAAGTCTGAAAAATCAATCTCCTCAAAGCAATCTTAATACCAAGATAATACATTTCATTCACCACCTTGAAGCCCAAAAGTCTTGAAATAACTTTCTTCTTCCTTCTTTTGACTGATTTTCCAAACATAATAGATGATTTCAGAGTATTGACCTTTTGTTCAGTCCACTTCCAGTACTTACTAAGAATGCTCTCCACTTTCTTCACGTTCCTATTCTTTGCCTCAGAAAAAATAATAATATCATCTGCATAAAGTAAATGAGATATTTTCTGTGCATTTGGTGCCACCTTGAAACCAACATTCCTTCCTCTTTGAGCAAAAGCATCTGATAACAACAGTGAACACAAAATAAAAAGATATGGAGACAATGGACAACCTTGTCTAAAACCACTTGCCTCAATCTAATTAGAATTGTTTCCATTAATCATAATGGAAAATTTTGGATCTATCACACACTCCAGTAACAGCTTTGAAAATTTCATTGGAAATCCGAAGTACTCTAAGACTTGCTTTAGAGTAGGCCATCCTATACTATCATAAGCCTATTCCATATCAATCTTAATCGTAACCAGCCCTTTCTTCGATTTAGAATATCTAAATTTATTAAACACCTCTTGGGCAAGCAAAGCATGATATGATAAAGAATGACCTTTAACAAAAGCATATTGGTCTTCTGAAATAATTTTAGGTATGATAAAATTCAACCTATTTAACAACATCCTCGTCACAATCTTATAAATGGACAAAAAAGGCTAATTGGATAGTAATTAAAGTGTGTCAAAGGGTTTATTACCTTATGAATCAACACCACAATAGATTCCTTCCACTCCGAACACATTTTACCAGAAGTAAAAAAAAAAGAATAATGGCCTTCCAAACATCTTCTTTGATAATAGACCAATAATTTTTTATAAAAGAGTAAGTAATCTCATCTTTACCTGGAGATTTATTCGCCTCCAACTGCTTAACCACTTGTTCCAACTCTTCCATAGAGAATCAACTTTAAGTAACTTCTTGTCATTATCTTCAAGCACCTTCAAAGGAGACGGCCATCCTTTAAAATACAACTCCTTTCATTCCATTTTCCTTTAAAAAACTTATAGAAAATATCTTCAATATCATTATGATCTTCAACCATTAAGCCATTATTACCCTTAACTTGATTGATCCAATTCCCATTCCTTCTTGCCATTGCATACGCATGAAAGAAATTTGAATTAGAACCTCCTTCTTCCATCCACGGAACCTTAGCCCTCTGCCTCCACCATGTATTTAGCCGAGCAAGAGTTGTATTGAACTCACTCACCTTTGATTTCAGCAGAAATAGCTTTCTATAATGCACAAATTCTATAAAATACTATTCAAATAATTAGATAGCATGGTGCTAAGAATCGAAGCCTATAAAATGGATTAAGTATACATACTCAATGGATCAGATATTTCGACATAATTTTGATTTCGAAGCTATTAGATTCATTTTGAGATAAGTGCAGTATAAATTCTTCATATATTATAAAATTTTCAAAGCAATTCCAGCAGATTTTAAACGTATTTTTTTTCTTTTTTCTTCTATATTCAATCTATTCCAATTTCAAAATATATGTGAAATTAGCTTGCTTTAGCAATGATTTAAGATCGTCTATGGATGTTTTCTCCCATGCCATTCAAGCTTTTATATAAATATGCAACCATCTGATTATCTGTGGGATTCTGTTTTCAATGCATCAAACACAAAGAAAAAAAAATCAAATATCATAAAGTAACATCAAGAGCATACATCAACAAAACAAAGCATCAATAGAAAGCAGACAGATACCTTCCAAAGCTAGCCATAGCCTTTCATGGACACAGACAACATTGAAGTCATCAATGCAACACGTAACCATACCTTAGGATGCGATGGGAAGCTGGCCTCAGTTTGCAGAGACCAAGCAGGTGATCGATTCGACGAGTCTTCCTCACAAACGTCGCGCGGTTGAGTGGAGTAGGCGAAGCAAAGAACTGTGAACAAATCTTCCTCAAGTCGGCGTCGAGCGGTGCAGCGGATCATGAGAGAAAATAGAAATCAGGTCTTAACGTCTAGCGAAGCAGATGAATTGCAAGAGGAAATATAAATTAGGTTTTTTTTAAAAATTAAAGTAGGCTTTTTGCTCGTGAAAATTAGACGCGGTTCTTTCTAAATTTTTAGAGGATACCCCCCCCCCCCCCCCCCCCCCCCCTGTATCTGTCCCTGGAGTTCTCTCAACCATGTAGCGCTCGCTTTCCCCACAACACCAACTCACCTGCATTCCCTTCTAGGCGATATATGGCTCTATTACAGGTCATTGGTGACTTCAGGGTATCCACTAGCGACAGGTTTCTCCTGTTTTGTTTTCGCTGACAGGATCATTCGTACACACTCGGTACTATTAGACTCGCCCATACACACTCGGCACTACTAAACTCGACCGAGGCAGATCACCAAATTCATATAGAGTTATTCTTCCTCCTGCCAGTTAGTGGCGACACATCTTTAGGGTAGTTTGTAGTCAGAGTCATTAAATCATTATATTTTTTTATTTATGATGTGATTTGGTCCAGTTTTAGGCTACATTGTTTCTTAAGTTCTTTTTATCCTAATTGTTTCTTTCTTCTATCCCAACAATTTCTTTATCGGTGTAGTCTTTCATGAAGCCCTCATACTCTATAAATAAAAGGTGAAGAGGAATCTTTTTAATCTTTTGACTTCTTGAGATCTTGAGCTCTCTGAGTTTTTTTTGTACTTCCTGACCTCTTTGAGTATTTTCTCAGAATTTTCCTACTAGTAAGGTCGTGTATCATTTATAGAAAAATTTGAATCTAACAAATCTATTTCTTCTCATTTAACCGATTGGGTTATATTAGAAGAAAAAAGTTGAATTTTGTTATGTTGGGGAAAAAATTACTTGGTGAGTAGACGCACAACTGGTCGGATATGAAGTTTATACTTCAGCAATTATTATGCGATTGATCTTTTACAGGTTTGATATGGCCGTAGAATCCTTCATTGCCATTTAGACATTAACCTTATACAAACATATGACCGTTAAATTTAAAAAAAAAAGAAGAGCAAAACTATAGTATTCTCAGGTGAAATACCAAGGCTTTTTTCTATTTAAGGGAACATATTTATGAAAAATGAAATTAATTTTCATCATCATTATTATGCTACATTTCAAGTATTGTTATCGACTTCTGAAATTATCATTATTAATTTGTCTTCTTAATAAATTTTGATTATTAGAATTAATGGGAAACAGATTTTACTGATAAAATAGAACATGTGATTCTCTACCTTTGAAATTTACAAGGCAAAATTATGAGCTAACTCTCCACCTCAATCCCAAGAACAGTAGTCTTCTACACCACTGACATCAACGATTCGCCTTTCCCCTTTATATGAATTTCCAATTCAAGCTCATGAGCATGGCAATGGCGGTTCCTGCATTGACCCAGCTGATGATCAGATCACAAACTATTCATTTAGGGGAATTATAGTTTGCTGTTGTTGGATAGTTATTTATAAAAAATAGTTGTAGAACTGCTATGATATAAATAGATCTTTTAAAAACAACTGTATGTATTATAAATTTTTACCTTTTGAAAAGTTAAATAATATTTTGCTTAAAACTACCGCACTCTAATAAATTTAACTGTAAAATGCTGCTTCTCTAAACTTACTCTAAGGCTTCGTTTGTGACAGTTTTCTTACTGTTTTGCTTTTTAGACCGCAACCATAATTTTTGTTTGGCTATTTTTTTGTTGTTTAAAAAAAAAGATTATACTAGGAAGCTGTTTTCTACAACAGCTTTAAAAAATTATTTTATCTAAATCCTTTGCAAAGCAGTAAAAAAGTTGTCCCAAACGAGCCAACGAGAGCTCAAAACGGTGCTCTTTGGGACACAACTGCTTACTTTTTTTTGGCTCTTCCTCTTCCCTTGTATGTTGGTATCCATGCATTTCTTCCTTTCATTTTTCAAGAAATGCATTCTATTATGGCATTGATATATTCAAACCCTTCAATCTAATGAGTTTTTTCCTTGATATCAGATTGCTAAGTTACAGAATTCATACAATACAAGTGGTTGGTCTTTTCTTACAGGTTTGATATTCTTAGCTGAAAATGAAATTTATCATTAGTTTGTTTAGCCCAACCTTGTTCCTTCTTTAGTTTACTCCATAAAAAGTAGTATCAAAGTTGATGATTTTATCAGACTTTAGTGGTTTATGCAGTTTATGACTCTCATGAGTCTTGGCCTAACTTCCATATTATTGAGTAAAATTCACGGGTACTATCATATAATTTTTATATGGTTGAGATTTCGTTTGGGGCGACTTTCTTAATACTTTCTAAAACAGCTTTTAGTACAAAAAATTTTAGTTCAAGAAAATTTTGTATCAAAAAATTGCTTTAGAAAGTAGTAAAAAAGTCGTCCCAAACGAATCCTGAGTGAGCTTTTGTTTAGACATGAATGAGAAATTGTTAAGACACTAGAGAACTCTTGCATGAACAAGAAATTGTTAAGACATTAGAGAGTGTTAGATGTAGTCCTACATCAAATTGTTAAAAAATCTATTGATAATAAAAAAAAATTCAAATGATTGACATACGCTTAAGTTTTCTCAGAAGCTTCTAGAACTCTGCCACAAATGTAGGTGAGGATGGCCATGAGGAAAGCATTAATATTAGCATTCAGGCTGCAGAAATTTGATAGCTGCTCTGGTACACAGTGCCGAGGTGTATGAAAAACAAATTTTTGGGTCAAATCACCGGAAGTTAAGCAGGGGGCGGACACCATGTACACCCCAGTGAGCACGACATATTAAACTGAGGTCCGAGCAAATAATACAATCTGATTGATCTATACAGTCAGATTCCACACAGACTAACAGACCTTGATTGAATCAAGCTCTGGGCATATTTGGATGTACACAGTTGATCTCAATCTTTACACACTCCCAAAATTTTATAACAAATGATCTGGCATTGATGTTTCAAAAGCACACAATTGAAAGTTGAACTACAGAAACTGTTTTCATTGTTCATGAAGTTATTTTTCCACATTATTCCTTGGAATTATTCCTGAGGTTTTTATTTGTAGTGTTGGCGTAAATGAATCAGTTATTAGAGAAGCTAACACAGAGATGATAGAGATTGAAATGAATGAGGAAGAAGCTTCAATTTGGCCACATTAAAAGAGTATAAGGTATGGAGAGTTAGCTTCTAACTGTTTTCTTTCAATCAATGGCTGTTTTAAACTCATCAAATTTCTTCAATACAAATTTGCTTCATTTTGGTGTATTAAAAATTTACTCCATGTTGCTTGTCTTAAACATATACAGTCGTTGTTGCTTATAAGGGAGTTTGATCTTCATGTCTACAAATAAGCCCTCTGGTAATGGAGGCTTCTCTTTTTTTCTTTTAATCATCCAAGGCTCTGATGAAGATACATTATTAGGTATAGTCGTATGTACAGTTAATCAATGGAGAGACTGTACACAATTATGTGTAACTTCTTTATTGGCTTTTTCGAACTTTTCCCCCATTTTTTTATTTCCATATGAGAATATGAAGAACTTCCATGACCGATTACCTTCTTTGTGGCATTGTTTGGGTTGATGGAAAATGAAAGAGATGGAATGAAATCTCAATATTTTATGAATCTGTAGCCATTGATGAACCTTATAGCCTTTTTTTTTCATTTCTTTTAACTAAAATTTCCAGCGGCTGACCATAGCCTTTGTGAGCTTGAGAATGGAATTGTTCTTATGAGCTTCAATTTGGTGTTCTAGCGGTTTCAGACAAGTTCTATCTTCTACAGATAGAGAGAGATACACATAGAGCAGAGAGTTCTGCTCCCTTTTCTCTGTTTCTCATTTAGTTTTCATTAAATCTAGTGTCTAAAAAGCGAGAAATTATTTTGTGCGGAGTTCAGACGTAGCTCTACGTCCAGAGGAGAATCAGATGCAATCACGTCAGCGGTACTACCGAGCCATGGTACGCAGCAAAGAAGTGACGTGAGGCATTTTGGTTGGTCTCCGGACAGCGTTCGACGTCGGCACAGAATAATTAATCCTAAAAAGCAGTAGCAAAGCTCCCAAAAACATGCTTTTCTGCTTCCCTTTTACCTGGTGTTATGTCACTCTATTTTTTCTACAAAGTGGAAGCTTTAAATTGATATTTTTTAAGGCTTTTTTTGGGACAACTTTAAACCACTATTTTTTCTAAGTTTTTAATAAATTTTTCTACTAAAAAAGTAGCTTTAAAAGACAGTAAAAGTAGCTTTAATAATTTTTTTTTATGTTGACCGTTTTAACTAAACAACACTTCTAACCTCTTCTTCTTGACCTTATAAATACAAATACAAACTTATATAGCCACCGCACGTGAAACCCTCTCATGTTGTGGGTGAGTTCACTTTATCAACAATTTAAATATTTCATGCACTTACAAAATGGAAGACAACTCATACATCATAAATGTTTGGGACATAAAACCTCTAATTTTAACAAGATCGTTTTCCAAGTTCATAGTTCAATCGACACTACATGAAATTCATTAAATTCCAACAGTATTTTCGGCGACCAAATGACCTCCGAAATTACCGGTGGTTATACCGGCTACATGATAGCTGGTAATAAACGGCGGTTATACGTTTGACCGCTGGCAATGCCGTCATAATTTTATATGCACGACGTAGTTAACAGCGATTTTACCAGCCGTTTTAAGTTATTAATTTCCGCCGGAAATATTCACCGGGTGATTTTCCTGTAGTGCAAACTATTAAATGCGGATCATCTTATAACTATGCACGTCTATCATTTTCTCAAGCTTTTTTATAGAATTGTACATGCCTTTCGGGAGTGAGTTATTGCACCATCCTTCTTTTTCATATATAACATGTCATGATAATATGTTACCTTTCCAACACCATTTTCAATTTTACATTAATAGTGAGTTATTACTAAACTTCTATAGTTTTCTTTCTCTTCCTCCATTCAAAAGAAATCTCTTTAATTTTATCATTAAAAGCTTCCATAACCTCTTCAATAATATTTACAATCACATCAGCTGCAACATTCATTTGTGCTCAATAATAATGTATCTAAGCTTCCACCTTGTATGACTGTTTTTTATGTATACATGCTAGCTTATTGACTCAAAGATAAATCATGATTAATATATCTAATGCGAGCTACAATAGGATGATTCAACCAATAAGTTAATTTCTAATAAATTTATTTGTTTTGTGTTTGATAAGCTAGCCTATTTTTTTTATTTTATGTTACTGAAAATGGTAATAAAAAGTATTATATCGACTATGCATCTTCTTCAAGCTTGGGCTTTGTTTGGAATGACTATCTTACTGCTTCTTAAACCGGCTTTTTAGTACAAAATTTTTAATTTTTTAACGAAAAAGCTGCTTTAAAAAGTAGTAAGAAAGCCTTCCCAAACAAAAGCATAGTTATTGGCATTATATTTATTGAGAAAATTATTCAGCGCTATGCAGTTGAGGTTCATTTAAGGCTTGGTTGGAATACTTTTTTACTGTTTTATTTTTCAGATTGCAATTATAATTCTATTTGGCTACAATTTTATTATTGATTTCTCCTTGCTCTCCAAAAGTTTTTATAGAAGTTGCTTTTATTGGTGTTGACTTCTCAAAAAAGAATAAATTTTTAATATTCACAGCCACATTAAAAAAAAGTTGTATTTCCCACAATAGTCTCACAATCATCTTTATAAAATGCTACATTCAATCTAAACAGACCGTTAGTCTATTTTCAAATAATATAGCATATTAATTTAATTTAGAAAGCATAATTCTTTTGCCAAATAATAAAAAATAGTGTATATATGCCTAATTGGAAGCAAACTATATTATTTATCACCAATCATTGATTAAAATATTTTGATCAAGTTTTAATTTTAATATATTTCAAAATTATTAAATTTATTTTGAAACGAGTATAATGTATTAAAATTAATTAAAATTTATTTTTTTTCTCACATTCAATTGGGTGTTATGGACATTAGTTTTTAAAATAGATGTCCAATCTTATCATTCTTGAATAAAACTTCACTTCAAAAGTAAAAATTCATGCTCTGGCTTATGATTATCTGTATGAAGCAACTAAAATAAAAAAAGCATAATACTTTCATTCATTTAATTAATCATCTAAATCAAATATGTTTTTTTTTAAAATATGACTATGGGTTCGTTAGGATGCCTATAGCTTTTGATAAAGATGATTGTAAAACTGCCGCAAAGAAAATAACTTTGCGGGATTTACGTACATACCAATTTATTTCTTGTTACTTACATATCTAACATCAAAAACTTTAATATTACATTCATGCCACTTATATAAAATTTTAATATCAAATATATCACTCATATATTTCATTCTTGTCACCCATACCATCCTATAAACTTTAATATTTCATTTCATGCACCCATATTTGTTCTATAGGTGGTAGGCATATAAGATTAAAGCTTTAGGCGTTAGATATGTAAATAGCATGAAATAAAGTTGTATGTATGTAAATCCTCCAATAACGTTTTTAAAATATGTTGTAAAAATAGATTTCTTGAAAAAAAATACTTTCTTGAAAATAGCAAAAATAACAGCAAACAAACAAAAATTATAATTATGATCTGAAAAACAAAGTAAAAAAAAAAAATCTAAATGAAGCATATATTTAACAATTATAGTATTTCTAAGCTTAATATTGTTTCCATCTCATCCCAAAAATACTATCTTAAGGGATAGGGTTAAACAATTTCATTGAAGCACTTTCAATGGTTAGGATTGAGCTCATAATCATCTTAGAAAGAGAGAGATAGAAAAATTAAAAGGGAGAATAGTGGAGAGATTTAAAGTTAGAATAGTGGTGGTTGTGATGAGAATGACCACCTCTTTTGCTGCAGCTCAAGTGGGGAGTGAGTAATAAAACAACAAAGTTTTCTCTCCCTTAATTCCCCACAAGCAGAAGCTCATTCATGGTGGGAATCTAGCCAGAAAAAGTACAGAAGAGTATGGAGTCAAAAACCAATAAGAGGCATCATTAGCCTACCAATAGGCCTACCTTTCGATGCATTGGGAATCTTATTCTGAAAGCATGAGATTCCCCCACCATTACCAAAGGGTTGACCTCCTCTTCTTCTTCTTCAGCAAATTTCTCAAAGTGGAGCCTTGATTTTCCATTGATCATTCATTGCGCTTTTCTTGTAATGCCTCCCCACTTTTACTTGAAAGTTTTAGCTTGACTTTGGATCAACAAGTCAACCGATTCGTTCTATTCAATTTATGTTTTTATTTTTGTTTTTTTATCGAATTGGTAAGACTAATCGGTCAGGGTGACAGTACTAGTGCTTGACACGAATGCTTAGCCCCACCAAGCAATAGTCATTAATATAATTATAATTAGAAAAGAAAAAGAAGAAGAGAAAGAAGAGAAGAAGGGAGACAGAGAGAAGAATGAAGAAAAGAAGAGAGCATCCAATTATAACCTTTTTGAAGTCTATGTTATCTTTACATACGAAACCTCTCTTTCTAACGGCTCTTTTTTTGATATAAATTTCATGCATCTTCTGCCCTCCTCCCGGATCCTGAACATAACATGAATGTGAAGAGTAAACTAATCTCAGTTCTCATCTCAGTAAAAAACCAGTTCTCTTCGATGAGCAAAGACACCACCACCGCCCGCCACATCCTCTCTGACATCGAAGCCGCCATTGTTAAGAGCTCCGACGGCTCGGAACACCTCCCAGATGACAGATATGTGAATGAAATCCTATTCCTCATCTCCAATTCCCCTGGTTCAATCACCTTCCTCGCAAGAAGGCTCTCTGAGAGAGTCGAGACCTCGCGAGATTTCGCGAGGGTGATCAAGACCCTTGCGCTTCTCCATCGTCTTCTTCGTGGCGGCGACCGCTTCTTTGAACAGGATATGAGGCTCTTGTGGTCATCAGGAGACCTCAGGATCAGTCTCCAGCTTCATACTGTTCCTTTTGTTATGAATTACTCTTTGTTCCTGCAAGAAAGAATAGAGTGGCTCATAAACCCAGCAGGAAAGCTGGAGCCGGTTAGACCACAGGGACTTGGGATTCAAGATTGTGGGGAGGATTATAAAGCGGTTGAGCTTCTGCTCTACAACGCATCGAAATGTCAAGCGCTTCTGGATCGAGTCATGGCTTGTCTGCCGGACAGCAGAAATTTGCAGCAGAGTCAATTGACTATTTTTGTTCTCAACATCATAGTGAGAGAGAGTTTTCGTGTCTATGAAAGCTTTTGCGAAGGATTTGAGATGGTTATTACTTCGTTTTTTGACCTTAAGAGACCTGCAAGGTTTTCAGCTCTTGGTATTCTGAGAAAGGCAATCTGGCAGACGCCTAAGCTACAAGAGTTTTATGCTTCTTGCAAGAGAGTTATCACAGGCAAGAATATGGAGTTTCCATCAATAAGAATTATAACAGAAGAAGACATTTCTTCGATGGTACAGTTTGCTGCAGCCGAAGAAGCTTCATATGAGGAGAAGAGGCTGATGAAAAAGATTAATGGGGAGAAAGAAAATCAAGAAGGGCAGGCCAGTGAGGAAGAGTGGAGCAGTCCATTCTCTGAAAAGCTGGAGACGAAGATAAGTACAGTTTGGGTGGTGTTCACTGAGGGAGAAGATGTTCCTCTCACTGAAGGTGAGAGTTCAAAGAACAGTAAACCAATGGTGCTGTTATGACCTTGCTGGTAAATCTTTTTGACTTTCCAAAAATTTTCCCCTTTTTATATTAGAGGGAGATTAATCATAGCTTTCTACAACTCTTCCTGTTCTTTTTTTTTGATTGGCTTGAGCTTGTTATGAAGTAATATTAGCCTTGAAATGATATTAATATTCTTTCTATTAAGCCTTTGGAAAGTGTGTATTATTAGAAAGAATATAGGTTTTCTTAACACTTTAGATTTCATGTGCTATGGTCCACCTCTTGTGTGTGAAGAAAATGACATTTGCATAATGTGACATCCAAATGTATATCCACATTAGTAAAAATAATTATTCTAATGGATATGGCGTGGCATTTGTTAGGTAAATCTTTTTTCTTGTATTCTAAGAAAAGGGTTTATTGAATATATCAATGCATGTTATAAGATGTTTGAAATGTAAGATAAGGCTTCGTTGTGACTGCTTTTTATTGTTTTTTAAAATAATTTTTTTAAAAAAATTTATGCTTAAAAGCTACTTTAAAAAGCAATAAAAAAGCTGTCCCAAATGAAACTTAAGTGTCACAATTAGTCCTATCAACATTATTATGATGCTTGGTTTGGGTGCTACTTGTTGCCTGTTGATCTCTTGATCTGGTGGAGCTTTCTTATAGCTTGATCTCTTGTTCTTCTTATTGCTTGTTGATCTCTTGATCTGGTGGAGCTTCTCTTAGCTTCTATTTGGATGATTATTTTTGGATTGGGCTTTTTGGTGGATTAGTTTAGCTAGTTCTTTGTTCTTTTAGTTTATTTTTTCTACTTTTTTTAAGGAATTTGTTAGTTAGTTCGGTTTTGTAAGTTTTTTTTATAAAATTATTGTTCTTCTCTTATAACCATTCATTTTTGGTATGAAATTGGGCATGTTTGCCCCTATTTTTTCAAAAAAAAAAAAAAGCATAAACAAATAGAGTTAAAATTGATAAAATAACTTAATTTTATATTATAAGATTGTATTATTAATTTCAAAATTTATAAATGTTATGAAAATTTTCTTTACATTTAAAATGAGTAAAAATAAAATTGCTTTTTAAAGGACAACTTTAGATATTTAATTAATCTAAATATTTTTGGCTTTGCTTGATTTTTTAAGATAATTATATATTTCATGATAATTATTGGAGTTCAATAAAGATATAATATATATATATATATATATATATATATATAGCTATGAAATTAGTTCTAGAAAAAAATTAAGTTGAAGAGAGCTAATAGAGAAAAATAAGATGAATAGTGATATAACCATGTTATACTTGAAGTTGCCATAAAATATCCATATGTTATGAACTATACAAATAGCGTTAATGTTATAATTATCCTTTTTTTAATGCTTGTACATCCATAAACATCAATAGTAATTACAATAGGAGTTTATAGCTATATAGATCTTTATATTTCAAATACAATATATAAGTAATATAACTTGTTCTATCTTATCCACAACATCAATTACTTTGATTTTGATATTTTAAAGTTAAGGTGGGAATAATATGTGCAATTATATAATTCTAGTCATATATATAATAATGATACATCTTTAACAACTGAGATTAAATATGCAAAAGAAGAATTATTTTAAAAATAAAAAAATGATGCAACACAATCATGTGAACATAGACTAGACTCAAAGCAAAATGATCATGATCGAGAAAAGTTAGCACCCTTCTTAAAAAAATTTTCATATGTTATAAATCAAGGTCATTGCACTTTTCAAATCAAAATGTTCAAGCTCTCTACCCGTTAAGCAAGCGCGTGACATGAGATGAAGTCAAGAAAACTTTCATTCCTAAAATATTTAGCTTACCATTAGAAGAGGATTCATGAAGATTAGAACCATTACATATAACCACGCTCTTTTCATAATTGACTGGCCAATAATTTGAATTATTAGCATGTATTTTTATTTTCTTTCTTCTTTATGTACATCATGTGACCCTCCATGAACAATTGTATGGATGAATGACATTATCCTTAATTTGTCGCAAATTATTGTGAATGCTTGGTGGCTTCATCTTAGAGGACGTGGTAGAGTTCTCTAGTTCTATGTCTTAATTTTATTTGTTTAATTCTCTCATTCCCTCTCTCGATCATACATCTCACCCTAATTTTATATAGGCACCCTCCCCTCTTCATTTACAACTTGATAAAAACCCTAAAGCAACGGCTAGTTATTGGGTCATCCTCTTTAGGGAGAACCCTAACCTTAACTTGCTATAAAAATTGCTACTTTGACAACACTAAAGCCTAACTCTAATTCTAAGTAAACTACTTCATACTCTTTTGCATATTTCTTCTATAATCTAATAACTTGACTCTTATAAACTATAGCAAGAAACGGGTTAACATCTTATGTATTTTTTGTTGTTTATTTAACGTGATACTTAACTACATGTGCTGACAAATAATATATAATGAGTTGAATATCACTCCCTATAAGATCAAAAGCATTACTCTGAATAGTTAACTACTAATTTTTATGATTATTTATTTTATTCATTCTAGTTAAAATAATTTATTTAATAATTTCTTATGACTATATTAAATTTTAAGTATCACTGGAGAGAAATTCTAAATTCATAATCCCATCAAAACACATTCCCATCAAAACACATCACATCAATCTTTTAATTTGATTTCTCATTTTGAATTAAGCTATCATAAGATTAACGATTTAGTTTCTAATCTCTTCCAAAAATTAGAAATCCTAATCATTTTAACTAATTCATCATATTCGTGTATGAACTAATTAAAAAGATTGCATGAAGTTTTTATCTTAAATAAATGTAAATACTAACAGAGTATATTCATGTCCAAATTAAAAGATTTGTTAATTTATTTTTTCAAATCCTTAATGACTCTTTCACTATAAAAAAAATAATGTATATTTTAAGTTGAAAGTTGGCCATATAATAAATATTCTAATGAAGAACAAGATAAATCAAACATGCAATTAAGAATAAAAATACATAAGAAATCAAATATTACATTTACAATGATATTCTAATTATATTATAAACCCAAAAATTAAAATTAGTTCATCATAGAATTGGTAAAACAAAATAAATTGATCATGACCTTCAAGAATACAAAATGAGAAATAGATGAAAGAAGAATTAAATCTGGTTGTGATTTTGTGCCAAAAATTGATTTGAATCATCTTTCCTGTTCTCCTTGGTTCTGCCCCCCCCCCCCCCCCTCTCGATGACATACATACACACTCTCACTCAAAATCAATATTTTTCAACTCGATAACATAATTGATTAAATTTCCAAACATGCTTCTTTACGATCTTGAAGCTACTTCAAAACTAAACAAGTTCAGTATGTAGCATTGTGGCACTTTTGTCAAAACCAAGGTGTTGCCCCCTTTGCATTTTCTATTTTTCTGCATGAGTTGTAATGCCATAGCACATGGGACCAATGTCAAGGCACTACTTGCTTTATTAGAAATTCAAAAATTATGGTTTCAAAGACAAAAAGTGTAGCTCTTTAATGTTATCAAGTGCCATAGCAAGTGATAATTCATCACTTTGGCGATTCGGACCAATTCTTGAGTGTAACTAAAATTTCATCTCTTTTTTTCTTGAATATTTTCTTGCTCTTGTTTGCTCCATTATTCAACATTTTTATCTACTTTCTATTAAAATAAATTTAAGATTGCTTTAAAATGTGTTAAATGACTAGCATTTAGTGAGTATATGTTCACCAATCACTTCTTAACCTCCTTTTCATACATATAATAACAAATGATTGGCCCTTTATATTCTCCACCATCTTCTCCACCTCTTGCTATAGCTCTTTCTTCTTCTGCACCTCATCCCCATCTTCAACTCTTATATAATAATAAAAAGCCCTTTCAATCTTTTGTAAGAGGGCATGGATTGACTTGCGGCTAATTGTGCTTTCTTTGCCTCTTTTATTCTCTCCTAAAAAATGTTAGTGATATATTTCTTCTTTATAACTCGAAGTCTCAAACTAAGATAATTTGAGTAGGAGGATGTATAATCACCTTATGAATGTCCTCTTTATAAGTTCTATAAGCTAACATAGAATGAATAATAGATTGCAAGGGATAGGCTAAGAGTTAATTTACATAAATAAAAATCAACCACATAATAAAAAATACTTTAATTTTAAGGGAAATTTACATACATACGACTTTATAACAACCTATTTACATATCTAACATCTAAAACTTTAATATTACATGCATACCACCCAATATTATTTTAATATCAAATATATCACTTATATTTCTTTCCTACCACTCATATTTGATATGAAAATGAACTAAGAGTGATATGTATGTAATATTAAAGTTTCAGATGTTAAATATGTAAATAGAATGGTATAAGATGATATGTATGTAAATCTCCCTAATTTTAAATACTGAGCGACAATCACATTTTATTCATCAACACTATTATGAAATATTTGCCCATAAGCACCTTTTTGTTCTTCCAACCTAATATCCTTAGTGATCTCTCCATCGAGATAGTTCATTATAGTCTAATCATGTTCAAATAAACCAATCCCACAATAGACATAGTGAGGACCAAACTATATAATTTGAACCATATTTGAAAATATCCTTAGTGCTCTCTCCAACCAGATAGTTCTATTATAGTTTAACTATGTTTAAATATTGTTCGAATCAATATCAAATCTTATTCCAAATATATTTGAATCCAATTAGATCATATTCGAACAACATTTAAATCATGCCTAATCATATTAGAATCTTGCTCAAATCTTATTCCAATCATATTCAAATCATCTTCGATTCTTATTCAAATCTGATTTCAATCATGCTCAAATTATATTAAAACTAATTCTAACTATATTCAAAAAATAAAAAAAAAATTAATCAAAATTTTAACATATTTATAACATATAATATGATATCCAATATTCATAAAACAAATATTTTTTAAAAAATATTTAGATCAATCAAATCAAACTCTCACACATAAAAAATATCACAAATATAATTCAAAATTCTCTCATTCGTTCTTTTAAATTATATTGTACTATAAGAAGAATCTGACTTATTTCCGGTTTGTAGTACTGTACTGCAAACCGGTCACATCACAAAGAAAGACTTCTTGAGTTATTTCTGCTTTCCTCATCCGTTTACTTTTCAAACTGAAAAGCCTTAAAACGCCGTGAGATGAGAAAAATTATTTTGTGCGGAGTCTTGATGATGTTCTGAGATCAATAAAAATATATCATATTATTTAAAAATGTATCGTGCTTGATACCGCTCGGTACAGAGCTCTGTACCTAAATATAACTGGATGGAAGAACCATCCGGTATCCGCACAGAATAATCTCTCAATGAGGGCATAAAGCCCTTTAATTTCTCTCGCAGAGAAGAATCATTATCCAATTAAATAGAAATCAGAAAAAAATATACTAATAAATACTTACAGGGTCGAAACATTTGCAGTAGAGAAAATTTTTTTAATGAAAAATTATTTTTTTATAAAGTCAGTTGTAATTACTTTTTTCATAATAATTTTACAATCAATTTTATAAAACGCTAAATACATATCAAATATATCCTAAATTAAAAAAATTTTAAAGTATATTTTTAATTTTTAATAATTTTTAAATTTAAATAATTTTAAGATTATGGGATAAGTTTATGGGTCTATAATGAGAATAATATAAATGATTATTCCTTAACACGGCATGGTAATTACAATTTTACAATTATGTTTTATTTTATGAATTTAATATTTTATAAATTATAATGGTTTTAATTAGTAATAAAACAAATAAATTTAATAGATAAAAAAAACATCCTAATTAAATTTGAAAAAAACATACGCGAAGTTCTGTTTCCCTTCCTCCAGATATCTGAGACGTGGAGACTTCGCCAGCAGAGCCCACAAAATTTGATGCAAAAAGATTGCAAATAATTTCGGCTTTTTATTCAAAATGAAAATGTATTTGCTGAATTCATTTTCCTGCAAATCTTTTGCGAAATAAATGAAACCAATTCAATCGGATTTAATTTGTAGGATTTTATTCAGATCTGCATTCCTACCCACCGATGTTTAGGGTAGTTGGTGGGCAAGTACGGTTGGGAACCCCCCCTCCCGTGTTCGAATCCCCGGCCTCGCCTCTTTAGTGGGGCAAAGCAAGTGTCGGTCTGATGCCGGTGGATGGCTTCACTAGGTTCCGCCGAAGGATTAATTACGCCGCTAAACACTCCCTTTGGAGTGGAAGTGGATAAATACCCCGTTAAAAAAAAAAATCTGCATTCCTCTTTCTTTTAACAAAATAGCCCTTAAGAAGGTGTAGATAAAGCCAGCTGACTATCATTATGTAAGAATTTAACATTATCCAAAAAAAAAAATTGCTGAAATTGTTAAGAATTACATTAGAGTAAAGATTAATCCTATATCATTTAGGGTTTTTCATTGTTTTGATTTTTAGATCTACTACTTTATTAATCCTTTTAAAAAATTATGATCAGCAGTTGCTTTTTATAATCAAAATAACTAAGTTATTTTTCTCATAATAATTTTACAATTAATTTTATAAAACCCTATACCGGTCCTGAACATACCCTTATTAAAATAAAAATTGAATGACAATATATAAAGTAATTTATATATCTATTTATTGGTCACAAACTACAAGAATCACTTGGAAGGATAAACTAAAGGAGGATTGAAATTGAGCTATATAAGCTAATAGTGAAATTCATTTTAACCCCCAAAAATTTAAATTTATGGGTGAGGTCTAATTACTTGATATTTTCCAATTTATTTTTCAAGGATCAACTAAACACAGTTTCATATGCACCTTCTTAACAATAAAGAATATGTTGAGCACCAAAAGAAAAAATTAATCTTGAATTGAGCACAAGTTTGACAATAGAAGTTCAACTCTTAGCACAGAAGAGAAAAATAATCACCCAAACTGCCCAATTGGGCGATAATAAAGTCTAAGGCTTCATTTGGGATGATTTTCTTACTGTTTCTTGAGCCAGCTTTCTAAAAAACTGTCTTAAAAAACAGTAAGAAAACCATTCCTAACGAAACCTAGGACTATTGCTGATTGAAACATGCAGATTTATCCAATTCTACATCCAAAATGACCCTTGCATCATTAGAAGCCCATATCTGATATGAAATAAGCTTCTTACCATTTGTGCATTTGCCCACTTGTTGCTACAAGCAAGGCACATTTATGCCTTGATGTGTTCAGCTCTAGATGGATGGGGTGATCCTGCGCATTTGCCATGGAACCATCTCTCACAGATTTCAAAGAGGATCAAGTCCTGCTCGTCATTTTCATGATGAGAGAGAGGATTAAATGGAACCTTTTGTTGAACAATAGGATTGTGAAATGATTGATAGCTGAACTAAGTATGATAGAAACTAAATAATACATATAAGATGAAGTGTATAGAAAAATAAAGTAGAACATATTGAAAGATGAGTTATATGAGAGAGAAATGGGAGTAGCCCCTATTGAAAAAAAAAAAAAGGTTGAGAAAATAATCTAATATGATTTGGACATGCATTAGAGGATAGAAGGTATGGTAATAGGGTAAAACAATAAGATTAATAAAGAAGGATTAACAAGAAAATAAGGAAAGAAAAAAACTAAATATCATTTACTTGTATTACTTGAATGTAGTCTTTTCAGTAGTATTGTCCCTCGACTTGAGCATATAAAAAGGGGTACGGGTTTAGAGGGTAAGCTAAGGACATTATATCATTTGCATAAGTTTTAAATTTTTAGTAATCAGGTGAAATCCAAAAACTTTTAATTTAGAATATTCTCTCTCCCCCTACTTTTCTTTTTTAAATTGATCTATTATGTTAAAAAATCTTTGTTATCGCCCATAAACAAATTTGAATCCAATAGACTTGTTACGGGCTAGAATATACGCGGCGATAGAGTTAGAATTTTCATCTCAGCGTTGCACGGATATCCAGCACATAAACAGAAAATTCAAAAACACAAGATTTTTTACGTGGAAAACCTTGAAAAAGGGAAAACTACGGGGCCACGCCCAGTTGAAATAATTACACTAATGTTTGTATAGATTACAAATGACTGGCTCGTCCTTGAAATTGAGGATGATCATATTACAACAGTCAACCGTCGGGTGAAAATCTAGTGACAACGAAGATCGGATGGAAATCCGGTGATGTTCGGTGGTCGGGCAGAAATTCAACGTCAGTTGGCAACTGGGCGGTAGTCCGACGACAGTTGGTGGTTAGGTGGAAATCCGATGTCAGTTGGCAGCTGGGCGGTAGTTCGGCAACAGCTGGTGGTTAGGTGGAAATCCGACGTCAGTCTATAGCCAGGCGAAAGTCCAATGTCAATCGGTGACCGGGCGGAAGTCGGGTGTCAGTCGATGACCGAGTAGAAGTCCGATGTCAGTCGGTGGCAAGGTGAAAGTCCGAAGTCAGTCAGTGGCTAGGCGAAAGTTCGGCGATAGTTGTTGGTCGGGCGGAAGTTCGGCATTGGTCGAGGAGTCTGGTGGCAAGAGAGCTTTAGTTTCTCTCTCTTCCTTTTCTTCCTTGCGAGGGTTCCTTTCTGTGAGGAATGAGGAGTCTATTTATAGTTTTCTGATAGTGGCATGATCAGTAAATTGGAGGGAGATCAAGGGTAAATTGGGAGTGGTTTGAATGGACGGTCGATGTTGATCTCCTTGATTGTAGACCATTTATTGGGCATTTTTTTTGACCATTTATTGGGCATTTGAATGTCTTAATGATATCAGAATTCAGCGAACTTGGGCTCGTTGGATTCATCTCGTCGAGCCGCTCGATTCGACTATAAGCATGTCACATTTGGAAATTGTTTGGTTATTCAATTTATGGTTTGAACTTTCCAAATACACTTCGGGTCTTCGATTAACCCATTTGGGCTCGAATTAAGTCAAATTTAGTGTCGTTGGGTTTGTATTTTGGAGACGTTCAGTTCGACTGTAAGTTTGCTGAAAGCAAAGTTCGAATGGTCCCAGATTTAATTTCGGAAGCTTTCAACTGAATTTTGCCTCGAGATTCGTGCCCGATCAAGAAAATTTTTTGATGGTATATCAAGACTCAACCTAACAACAACAACATCAAGGCTATGTCCCACTATATGGGGTCGGCTACATGAATCCTTTTTCTCCATTGGGTCTTGTTAAAAGTCAAATTTTCGTTTAGATCTAATAAAGAAATATCATTTCTAATATTTTCTAACCAAGTCTGTTTAGGTCTACCTCTACCTTTCTTAAAACTCAACCTAACACGAGAAGAAATTTAATTGTTTGGATTAATGTCAACCCTACGCAAAATTGTTCTGTAACCTAATTTGTAAACTATATATATATATATATATATATATATATATATATATATATAGAGAGAGAGAGAGAGAGAGAGAGAGAGAGAGAGAGAGAGAGAGAGAGAGATAAATATATATTATTTATTTGATCGAAGAAGATTCCCTCTTTTGACCATTAAGTTTGGAGCTTTCACGTTGCTTTATACCGGATAAACTTTTTAGAGGGGATACGAGCGCAACAAAAATCTTCCACAATTTGATCCAAACCCAAAATTTCAAGTCAGATTTAACTACGGTTTACCATGTGAGGCTGGCAACTATATGATAGTGAAGTAGTGTGGACTGTTGAGTTTGGATGGGCGAAAAACATTGTCATTTTTCTCCATAGAAATCAAGTTGGGCATGGTATGTGCTGAAAGCTGCATTGATTTAATCTTGAGTCAAAATTTCCCACATCAGATCTGTTATCTTTGGATAAAAAACCTGTAAATTTTAAACTGTTAAGTTGGACAACCAAAGTTTCATCACACAGCTCGCCTCAACCTTGAGAGCATTTAACATACATTTTCTAAATCAAAAGAACACGATTCACAAGTACAGGTACACTAATGCTATGAGTAAAGCACAAACAGCTTCTTTCGCTCAAGAGAGCTAAACTCGTGCGGTGTTTCTCCCTAAATATATCTATACATAATAAAATTTCTTTGATTGTTATGCTAAACTTAATGTAGGTACGATACGAATATAGGAGTAAAGAAATCGATATCTTCAAGTTATGAGGGAGAATTTCTCACTTCTCGTAGCTCTCCAACAACATTGCAAAGACTATTTTGTTGGTATACTTACTTGATTTTCTTATTATCTTCAAGTTATGAGAGAAGTTCAAACCGGATCTTTAGAAAGAAGTCAAGGAGTACTCAAGACAGTCAGACATGGAGCAATCAATGAGCTGACCGCCTATCAAATCCACATGATCAATCATAATCAATGTGTCAATTCATTAAAATTATAATTTTATTCTCTTATTCTTTTACGAACTTTTCAAAATGACAAAAGAATCAAAGAACTATATGTATATATAATATTACCTAGACCAAGTTAGACTGGTCTTGCTAATCACAAAGAATCTGTAATACCTGTAGCTACAAAACTTGATAAGATCCTCCTGTACCTCTGTATGTTCTAAAATTTTAGATTTGAGAGTCTAGAATGAAAGGGGGAAGAGTCAAAAGTTAAATAAGAAAATTCTTCTAGGAGCGCTGCAGCACTGTGCCATAGAGCATTGTGGCGCTTCCCTCTCTGTTTGGGTGGAAAAGTTGGGCTGGGTGCAACGGGGCTGTGCATGGTAGCACTGCAGCATTATCCTCTCTGTATTGGAGTAGACTCCAAGGAGCATTGCGGTATTGGGCTCCTTGTCTAGGACTATTTGGGGAAATCTAGAATATTTCGGCCGAGCGCTGCGGGTTAGAGCGCCACAACGCTGGCCACTGAAATGAGTTTTTATATAAATAAATATCTAAACCCATTTCATTCACCCCCTATGCACTAAGATTGCGGGAGAAGGAAGAGAAGGAGAGGAAAAAGGGAGGAGAGCGAAAATAGAGGAAGAAGTTTGGAGGCCGCAGAGTCTAATTCGTCTGTCGGCCTTGTTAGAAGATTTGTTTTACTCGAGGTGGGCTCCTAATACCCAATGTTTTACTTTAATTCTAATATTTCTACGAAAGATTATAGAGTAAAGTGTGTTTTTAATGAATATAATAAACTTTTCATCGTACAATATATGGTATACTGTTAAATGTCTTATTCTGATTATTTTAACGGTAAGAAATCGATACTTCACTGATTGATTTTGTCTATACAAATTTCTAAGTATTTCATGTTAAAAATGACAATTCATCAAAAGTTTTAAAATTTTCTTACCAATAGTTTTTCAAATGACAAATATTAAGCGTGTAAATAAATTATGCATGCATCATCTTCTAGAATGTCATATATATGTCAGTACATGTGTTCATATTCATGTTTAATGTTATGTATACCAATTAATTTTGTTAATCTCTGTATATGCATTCATATTCATATGATGAAAGTTTTGCTGTGGGAGATGTTAAAGTGCACTACAAGTTCTATTATATGTGCCTGAATTTCTGTTTTGTTCTGCTTCTTATTTTAGCGCCATCTGCCATGTGTAAATATGGGAGGTTATTTCTTACACCACCTATTTTATGCGGGTATGGGAGATTCAAGGGAGACATAAGTTAAAGTAGATTTATAAGTGGAATCAAATTAGGTCTCCTTCACTTAAGGAGGGTTGACCTTAGGAGGTATAAGTAGAAATGGAGTTATAGCAGGTATAAAGATATGTGCATACCATGATTCATATATTCCATATTATGTTAAATGAAATAAGCTCAGGTAAAACAATATTCTATTAATAAGTATATTCTGATGCTTCTGAGAAAAAAACAAGTGATATTCTATGAACAAGTGCACTCTAAAACCCACGTGAATGTACAAGTAAAAATACATGCTAATGTTTATAATGTTCAAGTTCAAATAACAAATTTTGAAAAATTAATTCTAATGCATATTCAAGTTTGAAACATACTTATGTTGTTTGGTGATAATATTGATATAAATCATCCCTCTGTTTATGCTTTTTAAGAGTAAAGTCAATCTCTATTATTTTATAATTAATATTTAAATATTTTATTTGTACGTTGTAAATATGAGCATTGATCTCTACAATAGAAATTGGAATAGCTTGCCAAGCATATGAATGCTTACTCTGTTGTTTTATAAAATTTTAAGAAAAGGAAAGGGTTCAATGTAGTAGAAGTCGATTACGACAGAGCTAACAGGCTATCAAGAGTTTTTCTGTGAAAGTATTTTGTAGTCTAGTATTTATATTTTGATATATAAAACCAGCTTATAATAGATTATTTGTATATAATTGATTTTAGAAATGAAAATATAGATGATTATTTTTATTATTAATTTGGCTCTAGAATTTTTTATATTGTGGTTGAGATGTTTAAGTTCAAGGTTTAATTTTTTTATTAGATTATCAGGCATGACAGAGTGCTATCAGAGCCAGATTTGGGAGAATAAAATCGTAAGCAGAGCCGTGAGAATGATCCGTAGAGATAAGGAGGAAGTCAGGATAGTTTAGTACTATTTCTGTTTATATATATGTTATATGTGCAAATAGTTGAAGCTTGTATTTTTTGTGTTAGAAGTATTGCTGCATCATGAATTCTCAAAGAAGCAGCTAATGGACCGAGTTCCAATCAAGCTACAACTGTATAAAGTACTTTAGGGGTGATGACTTTCTATTATATGATGCAATTTGCTAGCTTGGTAGCCCCAGCTAATGGGAGAAATCCAAAGTAGGATGATTGGAGTAAAGGGAGGAGGTAGAGCCTCAAGCAGCTGAGGTTGGTTGATGAGGCTAGGGTAAGTCCCTTGACAACATGCGGTGCAGCGAGGCTAGAAAGGTTCCATTGGTCATGTTCTTACTTGATAGAGAGGCTAAGCGCTGATGGATAGGTCAACAAAGGGAGAAGTTTGAAGATAAATCTAATGCTTGGAAGGTATAATGCCCCAAGACTTAAATTTGAAAAAATTGCCTATTTCATCTCTTAATTAATCTATAAGAGCTTTTAATAATTCATTAATATAAATAAACCCAGCAGAAGCAACTATAAATCATTACATCAAAATATTTTTATATTCATTCATCAAAATTCAATTTACAATAATTAGTACATCAATCATTGCATTCATCAGTTTACTTATTAATATTCCTGACTACAAAAAAATAAACCAAAATACAAAAAATAAAACAAAACTAGAATCCTGATCTGCCTCGCTCCATTGGATCTTGGACCCTTCCTTAAAACATATAAAAATCACAGAGTAAGCTAACAGCTCAGTAGGTTATCAAGACCTACAACTGCAATCAATACACGACAGAAACAACATGCATTAATCATTCAATCCAAAATAGTCTAAACATATAACTGTAAGAACATATAGCAGTCAATATAAACAGTGTCATTTCATATGAACAATAAAAATTATTAAAAGCAATATAATTTAGATTCCATGATCAGTGATAAGTAGTATATAAAAGCTTTAAAAAAAAAGTTGTATATAAAAGCTTAGTAGGTTCTATCACTCTTATACTCATGTCAAGCACAATGCAACATATCTGTAAGGAATCTATACATATATATAATTTATATCTTTTATTTCAGTTCATATAATGTATAATATGCCTATCATATCAAGCAAGCGCTCAATATCTATTATATGCATATCAAACAATATTAATGTAGGTATCTTATATATTATATCATGTATAATAATAGAATGTATCGTGTATATCATATAATTTTATATCGTATGTTCTTGTATTAGTCTTATCAATCTTATCATATACACCACATATCACATACAAATCATATTATATTATATTATGTTACTTTTGCAATTTCTCATGTCATATGCATATGCAAATAAAATAGAACATCCGACAACTTGTGATATTTTTCCTGCATCTAGTCCTATAAACCAATCCTACAAGAATCAATCTCAATCACATCAGTTTTATTTCCAGTTTTATATTAAATATTACAAGTTATATAACTTTCATATAAGAAGTCGTCACTTTCTGTCTGTTGACATATCATATCATATCAGTCAGTCACCTTATACATCCTTTTTCATATCACCGACGATTACTATGACGCCCCAAGGCTTAAACAGGAAAAATTGCATCTTTTTATATTTTACACATCAACCAAAACTTACTAATTTCATAAAAATATAATATAAATAACGAAAAATATAAATACATCACTATCCATCTAATATTTACACATTGATTCAACTCAAAAGAACATACACAATAGCCATGATCCTTCCAAAACCAACCCAACCAAAACATATCATGACTATAAAAGAACAAAAAATTAACAAATGCAGAAAAAACCTAAGCCTACTACCCGGATCATCCTCACTCCACAGAATTCATACCCTTACCTGAAAACATGTAAAAATTATATAATGAGCACAAAAGCCTAGCTAGTAACTAATATTTATAATTGATGTCAATGCATCAAACAAAAACAGTAAATATATAATTGTAGGAGCATATACGAATCAATATGAATAATATCAGATATATCATGTAATTCATATAGTCTTATTATATACATATATCAGGTATATCATCATCATATATCATATGGTCATATCAATACCCTATTAGTCCACTGCATATCAGTCATATCAATCAATCAATCATTCATTCTCATCAATCAATCAATCACCATATATCATATCTCACGTATCACCAATCTTATGAATCATCAATCATCGGTCACATCTGTTATTAATTTATCTATCATCTATCTTATCTTTTACATGTCTTATCTATAATCTATCTTATTTATCATCTATCATCGGTAATAGCAATCATCTGTCTAATATATCACATGTCTTATCTATCATCGATCATATCTATCATATATCGTCAGTCTAATCTATCATCTATCTTATCAATCATCATTCTATCACATCTATCATCAATCATATCAATCATCGGTCTTATCATATCAATCATCAATCATATATTACTCATCGGTATTCTCATTCATATCAGTATTGATCTCATCCATCTCATATAACACATCAGTTCATTTATTTTGTCTGTTCTTATAATTATTTTATATCATATATATTATAATAACTAACATCTTGTACACATCATATACAATTATCAAAACATGTAAGTTTATCATGTGTGCTCATCAATATGCATGTATTATGCCAAATGAACAAAAATCATATACATGTCATGTATCTCATATCCAATATTAGCATCTGATTGTTTTACATTCAATAATTCACTACTCATTTCAATTAAAATATCATATAAGCCAAACAATCCGATGAAACTTCAATATAAACTAATCAAATTGCTCAAAATGACGACATCTATCACATGTCAAAAGTTACATAATGAACTTTATTAAAATAGGACATCACATTTTTATCAATTTTTTGAGGGAGAAATGTACTAAACTCAAAATCATTGAAGACGTATATAGAGTTGAGATCACTTATAATGATTATAATACTTTTCATAACAAAAGCGGCGGACAAACAAGCCTAAAAAAGCCTTCTCTCTCCTCTCCTCTCTCCCTTCTCTTCTCCTTCTCCTTTCTTTCCTTCCCCAGCAAGACAAATGGAATGGGAGAGGGATGAGCTGAAAATAAATGGAATGAGATATTTTAATATTTAATATTTACCATTTTGAACTATCGCTGCGGCGCTCAACTTCCCAACGCCTCTACACTCCTGGAGAATTTTCTAGATTCTCCCAAAATATTCTCACCTGAACCAAAGAGTTCAACGCCAGGGCACCGCCAACCTTGATACCATAGTGCTCACAGAGCAATTTTCTGAACATGGAATTTGGGCTATTACAATTACACCACAAATTTTATTTAAAGGAAAGTCCATCGGCATACCTTCCTATACAGGGTAACTTATCTCTAACCAACTTAAATTAGTTAATTATTTTCAGCCAATTTTTCTTGCCTTTATACATATTTCATATCATATAGATTATAATAATAAATATTATATATCATATTGATATACATCAAATGTAACTATCATTGCACTCATCAGTATATCTGTAGTATGCCAAAAATACATATTGAACAAAATAAATAATAAATATATGTATATTATGTATTTCATATCCAATTGCAATATACTAACCCTTAATCATTTCATACTTAATATTTTTCTACTCATTTTAATTAAAATAACATATAAATAAAACCACCACGTAAAATTTTAATATTGACTTCCAAAATGCTAAGAATAATGATATCTATCACATATCAAAAGTTTCACGATGCAAAATTACTAAAATGAGAAATATTGCATTTTAATCAAATTTTTAAGAGATAAAATAGGTAAAGCACGAAATTATTGAAAATAGAGGTAGGGTTAGGACTACCCACCACGATCAGAACACTTTTTTCAACTAGAGCGACGAACAAAAATGACTTGAAATGAACTTTCACTCTCTACCTCTTCATCTCTCCCCTTTCTCTCTTATATCCTAGCCAAGCAAAGAAGAAATGGGGGAGGGGATGGCTAGATGAGAGATTTAATCTAATGAAATGTGATATTTTATTAAAAAATAATTCTTTTGACCTAGTGTCGCGGCGAATTGAACCCACCGCCACTATGCTCATTTGTTTTCCCAAAACCCAGAGAACTTAATGCCGGATGTTGCCCATTACGACGCCGTAGAGCTCCCACAAACAATTTTTAATTTGGGGTTCTTCCAATCTACCCACCTTAAAAAAATATTATCCTCAACATTTCCTACTGCAGACCACTAATTGACAAAACAGAATACTAATCACTGATCACATCAATTAAATCGGATATTCACTCACACATGTATGCATGTCAATCAGTTAATCATATAACATGTGCAATGAATTTCATTCATTTAATAATAACATTTAGAATAAAGAACTATACCAATGAACCTCTCTGGTGCATCTCTCACTTTCTGCTAACTTAGACTATACACTCTTGGTTGTACTAAAGGTGTTGTCATCACTGAAGGTGTGGGCTGTCTCTGACTCCCACTCACATTCCTTATACCTATCATATTCATAGAACCTTAATTGGGCATTCAAATGACAAATGTTAAGCATGTGGACAAATTATACATATATCATCTTCTGCATTGTCATACATACGTCAGTACATATGTGTTTATATTCATGTTCAATATCATGTGTATCTATTAATTATGTTAATCTCTGCATGTGCATTTATGTTCATATGGTGGAAATTTTGAAGTGGAAGATGTTAAAGTGCAGTACAAGTTATATTATATGAGCACGAATTTTCGTTATGTTCTGCTTTTATTTTGGTTTCATCTATCATGTGCAGATGTGAGATTATTTCTAGGCCGATCTACTTTATGTGGGTGTGGGAGGTTCAAAGGAGGTATAAATATAAGTGAAGTTATAAGGAGAATTAGGTTAGGTCTCCTTCACCTAGGGTTGACTTTGGGAGAAAGAAATGTTAGTAGAGTTAGAAGCAGACATTGGGCTATGTTCATATCATGATTCATATGTTGTGTATTTTATTAAAAAAAATAATTTTAGGTACAAAAAATATTCTGTAAATAAGTATACTCTGATGCTTATAAGAAAGTACAAAGTGATGTTCTATTAACAAGTACATTATGACACCCATGTGAATGTCTAAGTAATAGTACATGTTAATGTTTATAATGTTCAAGTTCAAATAATAAGTTCTAGAAAGTTAATTCTCATGCATATTCAAGTCAAAAATATACTTATGTTATTCTGCTGATACAAGCTATCTCTTTGTTTATGCTTTTTAAAAGTAAAGTCATTTTCTGTTATTTTATAATTGATATTTAAATATTTTATTTGTACATTGCAAATATGAGTATTGACTTTTGCAATAGGAATTGGGATAGTCTACTGAGCATATGAATGCTCACTCTATTATTTTATGAAATTTCAAAAAAAGAGAAGGGTTCAACGAAGTAGAAGCCGATAAAGACAAGCTATCAGGAGTTTTTCTGTTAAGGTATTTTGTAGTATAGTATTATATTTTGATGTATAAAACCAACTTATACTGAATTATTTCTACATGATTGAGTTTGGAAATGAAAATATGGATGATTATTTTTATTATTTATTATTTATTGGATTGTTTAGTTGGCTCTGGAAGGTTCTATATTGTAGCTGAGATAACTAGATTCAAGGTTTGATTCTTCTATTAGATTTTGTGGTGTGACAGAACCGAGTTCAAAGAAAGTTGGCTAGTTAGAGAGATCGATTTGCCACAAAGAAGTCATCAAAGTATATGATGATCTCGCTAGCAAGTTAAAATTGCCAAAGCTATTTGATATCTTCCTTTAATACTCACCAAACCCTTACTCAGCATTTGAAGTCGCTAAGGCTACTTGCTTAAGTCTTCAAATGAATTATTCCATGTTACAAAGAGCTACTCACCAAGACCAAAGCAATATTGTTGAAGAATTCTCTAGAATTCACTAATTCTACGTAACTTCGACAGTGAATTCACTTGAATTTGTCCTTAGAATTCATCATGTGTTCTTTATGTAACAAAGAAAGTTATAAGCTTGCTATAATTATTCATTTTACAATAAGCATTTATTAATCCTTGCAATAGGATTTTACTTGTATTGATTAAATATAGTCTTCATCATAATATTATGCTTTTACTCAAAATAAGGCCTCAGAGGATAAGCCTAACACATTTAATCATTTATATTAATCTTTTAATTTATGATAATCTAGTAAAATCATAGAGTTTCTCAATTTAACTTCTCTTTCTTACTCATGTTTTTTTCTATTTTGCTTGACTCATTCTTATTAGCAAAGCTCTTGTATCATCCACAGACAAATTCAAATCCAAAAATAAACAACATTTGAGAAGGTGCAGCAACTTGCCATTTGTGTTGCGCCGGATGTTAGTTTTGTTATCCCCTTTCCTTTTCTTAGAGGGTTCTGCATTCTATGGGAATAAAATTATCATAGTATACTATATTTTATAGGTTGTTTCACTAAAAAAAATTCTAAAAAATCCCTTCTCTTTCTAACTTCCCATTGGACACAAGTCCACCCAAGACAATCCACATCACAAAGACAACCAGAAATTGATAAAAAAAAATAACAAAATCTAAACCAAAACACTGATTCTGGAGAACGGCAGAGGAGCTCTTACCTGTCTGGCATTGCCGTAATCGAGAACCGCCCAGCTCTCCCCGTCAACAGGAAGACGCCAACACGGCACCCCTTCCAGGCGCCAAAGATCTCGGCCTCTCTGAGCTGGAGGCGGCTTCCAGAAGCACCGGAGAGCTTGAGGAGCTTGAGGGTCAGTGCCGGGATGAAAGATGAAGGTGATGGTGTAGTTCGTCTTGCGGAGGAGTTTGACAAGACAGGATCTGATGAAACCATTGCCGCCGGAGATGCACACTCGTTTCGGGTCCGAGGGCACCGCAATCCCATGTTAGCTTTCTTAGGTCTTCATCTGCTATCAGTCATTTTTAAAGGAGAATTAGAAGGGGATAATCCTAATCCAAGAATGGTTAGTATTTATGAACATGGAAAATTAAGGGCTATTTAATTTGAAGTAAAAAGAGCTTAAAATATTTTAAATATAAGACTTTTAAAAATATTGGCATTTGATCTAAATTCATAGAAATTCAAAGTAAAATTATGAAGTATTTAGTTTAGTTTTGATGCATTTATTATTTAGAAATCGTTAAATTTAACATATTTTTAAATACATTATAAATTCCCTATTATTATCCTATCACCTTTCACTATGGGTGTCAAAATGGGTTATCTGATCGGTTTCGGATCCAACCCGAACTTGACCCGCTCTCTGTTGACCCAACCCAAACCTGACCCGGCTATAGAAACTAGCTGGGAATCCGAACTCGAACCCGACCCGGTTCAGGCTCGGGTCAACACGAATTGACCCGCTGACCCATTTTGCTCTCAATTTTTGCCATTTTTTATTTTAGATTTATTTAAGATTTTAATTTTTAAGTAATTTAATTAAAAATATAAAATGTAATAAACTGAAATACATCCACCTCATATTTATTTATTTATTTGTTCTCAATTATTTATTTAATCAATCAAAAATTATTATTTGTTTATTTGAGGCTTTGAGCAACTATAAAAATAAAATATAAATGATAAAATCATAAAATGAACACAAATAAGTAAATAGCCAATTGTCCAATTACATTAACAAAATACTTACAATAATTTAATTTGTTTGAATACAAACAAGTAACAAAATACTAATAATATATAATGCATTTACTGATTTACATTGTTATACAAATAAAAATTACAAATTATATTTATATTATTTTATAAACACAAATTCTTTTTAATCTAATCTATACCCCCTCTAAGTTTCTGATGTTGTTGATATGGGAGAACTCAAGACTAGGGATGAGATCCATCTGCAAGATTGCAAAAACAGGAAAAAAATAAAACAGTTAAATATTTGTAAGTGTAAAAACAATGGCAATCCCAAATGTCGAAACAATATAAATGTAATAAAAACTAAAGCTCAAGTTAAACATCCAAATTAGTCATCAAGTACTAAACTTAGTAAAATATAAATGAGTAAAGAATATTTAGGGAGTACCATACAAGGCAGAATTTTATATCATCTTAGATAGTAGTATCTGTTCAATTATAATGTACCAGTTTGGTCTAAGAGAACATAAAGCCACCTTGTTGCATTTACCCCAAAAGAATCCATACCTTTACTTTAGGAGGTTTCTCATCACCGCTCTTTCAAAAAAAAAAAATCAAAATCAAAATAAAGACAACATCAGCAACCAGAATAGCAACCACAACAACTGGTTGCATACTTTCATTTACCAGAATCTAGCAACCATTACAACAACAACAATCGATTCCAGCAACCACCACAACAACAACAACTAGAACAACAAGTCAACAACAATATTACAACAACAACTGGTTCTAGCAACTACAACAACAACAAAAATCAGAACAACAAGTCAACAATAACATTACAACAACAATAGGTTCCAGCGACCACAACAACAGCAATAGACAGATTCTAGAGCAACAAGTCAACAACAACTGGTTGCATTTTGGTTTACCCCAACAACATCAAGTCAGTAACCAGAATCCATACCTTTACTTGTTCGATTGTTCCTTTTCAGTTTTCAACAACCATAACATCAACAACAACATGACAGCATGATAAGTCATTGATAGCAAGTTAGCAAGCACAAAAAACCACAACAACAACCACAACATGTCAACAACAACAATTGATTGCAGCGACCACTAAAAAATAATGCTAGTAACAAGAAGTAGAACACAATATCACTCATTATTCAGCCATCAACACATATGAGCATAGACAGAGAATAGAGAATCAGAGAATCATTTACCATTTTATCCTAAATAATATAGTATGAAAGTTTTCCTCCTCAGAGAATAATATGAAGTATGAACCCTAAAATTGGTAAAAAAAAAAGAAAACCCCAAAAAACCCTAATTTGAAAAACTCTAAAATTCTAAATCTGAATGCATGTCGATTGTCAGTGAAACCTAAAAAATGAAGTGAAACCGTGAAAGAAATTGAATCAATGAATCCAAGCAACCTCCAAAACCATCAGCACAAAAATAGCCAAAAACCTTAAAATATGCAAAGAGATACAAACAAATGACAAATCAGTTCATTCCAACATTCACATTCTCTCTCCTATGCACGTTCTGGCTCTGGCGATCGGGCATCTCCTGTTGCAGCTTGTGGTTTCGACTGTTGATTTTAGTGGTTTTTTGATTAATTGCTTTCGTTTTCGTAGTTCTAATTTAAGCTTTCTCTAACTTAAGGCCTTTAAGCCTTTGGCTCTTTTGGGTTTCCTGTCATGGCGGCTGGTCCGTCCTCCTCCAATCCCTCACCTTAGGGCATTCTTCCATCGGGGTCTGTGGGAGGTAATAAAGGTCTTTTTGGTGTTGCTGGTAATGACTCTAACCCTAAATCTCGCTCTTTTCACGATGTTTTTGTGGGTGATGCTTCTTCGAAAGAAACTAGTTTTATGTTTACTAAGTCATCTATTAAAGGGTTTCCTGCTTTGTTAATTTCTAAAGAAGATATTGTAAAACTTGCCTCTCCTTATCAATTTACGTTGGTGGTAAAGTTTTCATTACAGCGCCCGAATCTTGATTCTATTAGGTCCTTCTTCGGTAACCTTAAACTTTCTGTGGTTTTTTCTATTGGACTGTTGGATGCAAGGCATGTGGCTATTCAACTCTCCAATGATTTGGACTATAGTCAGATTTTTGCAAGAAGATCTTATTACATCAATAGCTGTCAAATGAGATTATTGAGTGGACTCCTTACTTTGATATTAAAGAGGAGTCTCCTATAATTCCCATATGGCTTTCTTTTATGAATTTGAGGTTACATTTTTTTAACATGCTTTGGGATCCATATTTGGTAGACCCCTTCAATCGGATCAAGCCACTGCTTCAAGATCTAGGCCTTCTGTTGCCTGAATTCTTGTGGAATTGGACATTACCAAAAAACATCCCCGAGAGGTGTGGCTTGGATCAAAAAACTTCTAGTTATTTACAAAAGGTAGAATTTGAAAACATCCCTGATTTTTGATCTCATTGTAAAGTCCATGGTCATTCGTTTAATGAATATTTTGTGGCTCATCCTAACCTCAAAAAAGGAATTAAGGAAGGGAAAGTGGTGGATCATTCTAATAAGAATTATTCTATTGATAATGAGGTTCACATTCTTTTAGAGGTGAATAATGTCAATATGGCTGTTCAGGACAACATTGTTACTATACCTTCGGATAAACCTAATATTGATGAGGAAGCAAACTTAGAAAGTCCTTCTTTAATGGAATCTCACACCATGCCCCAAACTGATGTATCAGTTCTTCATAATATTGAAGGTGATCCCACGGTTCTTACTAGTTTGCCTATGAAGGAAATGGTTCAGAATGGAAGCAAGGGAAATGTTCTACCAAATGAAGGAGATGGTGGTGATGTGATGCATAAACAATGCACTTTAAATCATAATAATGGAGGGCAATCTGAGAATGAGGAAGGTGGTGAGGAAGAATATAGGGAGGAAGGAGAATTTGTTCTTAATAAGGATGTGTCTATATTAGGGAAGTTTGAAGGTATAAATGATGTTTCCATGTTGTCCCCTTCTTCAAAACAAGCCAATATTAATGAGGTTGGTTATACCAAAGTGGAAAAGAAGAAATTTAAAAATAATAAACTCTTAAACGGTCAAACTTCTAGAGTTACTCAAGCTTCTAATTTTTCTTCTTCCAATGGTTAGAGCTCTCATTTGGAATATTAGGGGTGTGGATAGTCTTTCTTCTAGGGATAGGGTGAAGAATTTATGTAGAATTTATAATATTAATGTTCTGGTTTTATTTGGGCTTTTAATTTCTTCTTCAAAGCTTGATTCGATTCATATTAACCTGGAATTTGATGGGTCTTTTAGTAATTGCTTGAATAAAATTTGGATCTTTTGGAAACATTGGGTGACTTTAAGCATCATTAATGATTATCCTCAAATTGTGCATACTAATATTAATTATCTTCAATTTTCTTGTTGTGCTTCTTTTGTTTATGCTTCTTGCTCTAGAATTGATAGGAAAACCTTATGGACTCAAATTACTGATTTTGCTTCTAATATTTTTGAACCTTGGATGGTTGGTGGTGACTTTAATACTATTACTAATGTTGCTGAGAGAGTTAGGGGGAAACCTAGAAATTTCCAAGCTGTGGAAGAATTTAATGATACAATTTTAAACTCTAATTTGCATGACATTAGTTTTTCTGGCAATGCATTTACGTGGAATCAAGCTACCATGTGGGAACGGTTAGATCGTATTCTTTTTAATAATGTTTGGATCTCTAAGTTTCATAATACTCACATTAAGCATTTATCTAGAACACTTTCTGACCACTCTCTGCTTCTTTTGAGTATTTCTATGCATGACAATACTAATCATTCTCCTTTTAGATTTCAGAACATGTGGCTATTGCATGATTCATTTATTAGCAATATTGAGACCAATTGGCATGCTCCTTTATTTCTCTTAAATAATAGTGTCGATATGATTCGGTTTTGGCTTAAACTTAAGCGGCTTAAGCAGAATTTGAATTGGTGGAATAAATATATTTTCAAGAATTTATTTTTCTAATATTAAGCAAGCTGATAATCAAGTTGATTTGGCTGAAAACAATTATAGGAACCACTCATATGTGGAAAACCTATCTTCTTTGAATGAGGCCAAAGATATCTTAGTTAAACTTCAAGAACAAGAAGAAGCTTATTAGAGAACAAAAAGCTGCTTCTAAATTTTTAGTTGAGGGGGATAGAAACACCATTTTTTTCATAATATTACTAATCATAAGAAAGTTGCTAGTTATATTCATAAAATTTCTACTCCTGATGGTTCTCATATTGATTCTCCTCATTTGATTTATGAGTCTGGTGTTGAGTATTTTAAGAATTTGTTTAACAAAAGTTTCAATCATGTTTTGAATTTGGATTTCTCTTTTATCCCTTTGATTATATCGAAAGAGGCATTATGCTTACTAAAATTTTGTTTGAGGAGGAAATTTGGTTAATTATAAAAGAAATGAATTCTGATTAGGTTGCTGGACCGGATGGTTTTACAACTAAATTTTTTCAGAAAATTTGGTATATTATTAAAGAGGACTTAGTTAATGCTATTATTGACTTCTTTAAAGGTAATCCTTACCCTAAATTTTTTATTTCTACTGCCATTGCTTTAATTTTCAAAAGTGATGTCACTAATTTTTGGACTGATTTTCGTCCTATTAGTCTTTGTTCCTTTTTCAACAAGCTTAATGCTAAGTTAATCATGTTAAATTAGCTTTAATTCTCCCTAATATCATCTCTTTAGAGCAAACAGGTTTTGTTAAAGGTCATTCTATTTTTGATAATGTGTTATTGGCTCAAGAATTAGTGCATGATTTTGAGGCTAAAATTGCTGGAGAAAATGCTATTTTCAAGATTGATATTACCAGAGCTTATGATAATCTTAATTGAAAATTTCTTTATACTATGCTTAATTTATTTGGTTTTAGTAATTACTTTATTAGGATTTTTAAGAATAGTATTGAACACTGCTTCTTTTCAATTATTATCAATGACAAGAGTCACGATTTTTTTGACTCAGCTCATGGGCTCAGGCAAGAGGATCCTCTATCCGCTGCTTTATCTATCTTAGCAGCTAAGTTTCTTTCAAGAGGTCTTAACGAACTTTTTAGGAAACATCCCACTTTATAGTACCGTACTATTAGTGGTTTTCATGTATCTCATTTATATTTTGCTGATGATTTTATTATTTTTACTAATGGTTCCAGAAAAATGCTTAATGTCATTTTGAAATTTCTTGGTCAATTTCAAAAAGCTAATGGGTTAATTTTTAATCCCCTGAAAAGCTGCTTTATCACTGCCAAGTCTATCTCCAACCACATAATTAACTCTATTCAAAATAATTTTGGCTTTTTGTATAAGCAGTTACCCCTTAAATATTTAGGCACTCCTCTTTTCAAGGGGAAGAAGAGATCTCATTTATTTGGAGATATTTTCTCTAATGTTCACAATAAGCTTTCTACTTGGGCCTTAAATTTTCTTTCTTTTGGGGGTAGATTAGTGTTAATTAAGAGTGTCCTTTATTATATTCCTATTTATTTATTTCATACTTTATATCCGACTATGAATGTTTGTAATAGGCTCGAAAGAATTTTAAACAAATTTCTTTGGGGAGCCAAAGAGGGTGAATATGCTATTTTATGGGCTTCTTGGGACAAATGTTCTAGTGTCCAAGATGAAGGTAAACTTGGATTCAAGAATTGGGGTGACATGACTCTTAGTTTTTCTTATAAACTTTGGTTCAACGTAAGGTCTAAAAAGAGCCTTTGAGCTAATTTTATGATTTCTAAATATTGTGTTGGCAAACATCCTCTTAACTGATTTTTCAAAAAAGAGGACTCTTTTAATTGGAAAAGGTTGTGCTCCATTAAATGGGATGCTGAGAATTTCATTCAATGGGGTTGGGGTGTGGTGACATCTTTTTTTGATAAGACAATTGGTTAGGTTATTCCTCTATTAATAATCTGCTGAATACCCAAACTACCAGTGCTTATAAAGTTGCATATTTTATTCAAGAGGGGACCTGGAATTTGGATTATCTTAGTGAAATGGTGCCTAATTTTATCATTAATCTCATTCTGAAAGTTCCTCTTCAACTTGATAAGAATGATTGTATTTTATTTAATAAGTCTAATGATGGGAGCTTTGTGTTCAAAGAGGTTTGGCATTCTATTAGGTATTTGCAACCTAACTCTCAGATTTTCTCTTCCATCTGGGGAAAAGGTATTCCAGCCTCTTATTCTATTTTAATTTGGAGGATTTTTAATAATTACATTTCGGTGGATACTATCTTAAGAAAGGTTTTTATATAGTTTCCAAATATCAATGTTGTTGTCATATTGAAAATTTGAACCATATTTTTGCTAATGGCCCTATTGCTCTCAAAGTTTGGTTGTATTTTGACAATATTTTTAGTTCCCAAATTTGTAAGGATTATATCAACATTAAAAGTTGTTGCAAATCTGGTTTTGATGATGACAAACATGTTTGTATTCTATTTTGCTTGGCTAATCCATTTCAGGTACAAAAGATTAAAAGCAACTCAAGCCAACTCAAGATCAGGCCCAAGTGTGTCTGAATATACTGTTTTTCCTTTTCTTGAGTCAATTGTAATGTAACTGATCCCCTAGCTAAGTAACCTTGCACACACACACTCAGGGGGAGAGCTTGAGTGAATCAGAGTTTCTGTTCAATTTTTTTGTTCAGATCGTTCTGGACGATATTCATATCATCCCGGATGATCAAGTAAAAATAAAAACTCTAATTAGGGTGACCAAGTTAAGTCTGTCTGATTAAGCCGATCGTCCTAGACGATCAGTACATCGTACGGGACGATATGCTCAAATCAGAAAGTCTTAGTCGTCAGATCAAGTTAGGCAAGTTTTTATTTTAAGATATTTGGTTTGATCGTCTCGGACGATATGTGTATCGTCATGGACGATCCAATACAATCATGCCTAAATTAGTCTGATAATTAAGGAAAGAAATTAATATTTAATTGATACGATTATATCGTCCGGGATGATCGCAGGATCATCCGAGACGATCATGATCGTCTAGTGTGCTTTAGCTGTACGTCCAGAGCGGTGATCAGGACGATTTTGGCACTTTTTAAACTAATCTTATAGGATGATATCCGTAGCGTCCTGGATGATCAAGTCATTTTTAGGTCATTCAGCACAAGTTTCTCTGGATGACCAGAGCAGTCTTCTGGATGAAATTCCTGAATTTACACTAATCATCTCGGACGATGGTAGAATCGTACGGGACGATCTGAACAACTTTTTTCACTAATCGTTCAGAAGAGCCAGATCGTCCAGGCTGAAATAGATGATTTTGAACTGATCGTACAGGACGATCCTGAATGATCTTGGTCGACCAGTTGAGATTTAGGGCAAATTTTGAGCCCTCCTATAAAAGATCTTTTTCTTCTAACAAGAAAGATCTTTTGCCACTTTCCTTTACAGAGAAACCTTAGAGAGAGAGAGAGAGTTTGGGAGAGAGAGAGAGAGGATCTTGTGAGGGGGGTTTGTGAGGGATTCACGAAGGTTGCTCCAAGCAAGGATCAGAGTCGTCTTCTCTATTCGTCGTCTCTCGTCTTGTTGGTGTTCTTTGTGAGAGGATCATTCGCAAGAAGATCCGGGTTCTCTGCCCGCTTCAGGAGGAAGCGAAAGGAGTTCAGGTTCTCTGCCTGCTTCAGGAGGAAGCGAAAGAAGTCCGAGGTTCTCTGCCTGCTTCAGGAGGAAGCGAAAGGATATTAGGTTCTATGCCTCACCGTGTCGATGGAAAGGAGTTTTTGTTAGGCTTCTCCGCCTTTCTGTGGGAGCAGAAGGAGAGTCACTTTGGTTTAGTGCAATACTCGGAGGGGAGGCTTCGGGGAGTGGACGTAGGTCAAGTTGACCGAACTACTATAAAATCTGGTGTGTTCTTTCTGATTACTTTCTGTACTTTAGTTTTCTGTGATTATTTGGTTGGGTGAAATCTATGTTTGATCTTTTCATCTATGTGTTTTACTTATTTTCGCTGCAAATCATTGAAAGATTTTTTACTGTTGCTCTCGAATTTTTAAATAACTAATTTACCCATCCTCTTGGTTAACATCGGGACTAGTTCATCAGGGCTTAACATCCCTATCAAACTTTCAAGTGGATCTTGGCCCACCGGGACTTTAATGCCACTGACCTTCTTTTAAGATATATCGAGCATCTCACCACCATTAGGGATCCGGGCCATAGATGTTGTCCCAATCTAGCTTTAGGACATATTATTACATATGCCTTGGAGACCAAATATGACCTGCAGTATTTAGTCCCTCCCAATATCCTTCCTTCCTTCTTCACCAACAATTCATTCCATGTACTCCACAGTACCCGACTACATCCGGAGCCCGCCTCGGATGTTGAGGAGGAAGAGGAAGAAGCTGTTCTCATTCCTGCTGCACCTGATGCACCTACTCCCCTTTGCATTGCTTCCCCTTTTGATCATCTGGTGCAGCAGTTCGACCAGTGGGAGGCCCGATTCGATTCTTATGTTGCTGCCCAGGAGCAGCAGCACGCTGAGGATCTGCAGCACTTTACTGACTATGCTGCTCAGCAGCAACAACAACACGACTAGGACATTACTTGGATTGGAGCACACTTCACCGCCATTCACAGTTACTTTACACCACCACAGCCACCTCCTCCTTCTGATCAGGATCCGCCTCCATTTTAGTTTTATATTTTGTGATATTTTTCTATTTGTTCTGTTATTTCTGTTCCTCCTCCTTTTTGTGATGTCAAAAGGGGGAGTTGGTTGTAGTAGTTTTTGTTTTATGTATTGATCGTGTTTGTATTGTGTTGGTTATTTCATGTATTATTCTAGTTGTTCAATGAAATTTAGAAATATATTTATTTTTTAATGTAAGTTGGATATTTGTTTTATTTTAAACTACTGCACGAATGTTTGCCATCATCAAAAAGGGGGAGATTGTTGCAAATCTGGTTTTGATGATGACAAACATATTTGTATTCTGTTTTGCTTGGTTAATCCATTTCAGGTACAAAAGATCAAAAGCAACTCAAGCTAACTCAAGATCGGGTCCAAGTGTGTCTAAATATACTATTTTTTCCTTTTCTTGAGTCAATTGTAATGTAACTGATCCCCTAGCTAAGTAACCATGCACACACACACTTAGGGGGAGAGCTTGAGTGAATTAGATTTTCTGTTCAATTTTTTTGTTCGGATCGTCCTGGACGATATTCACATCATCCCGGACGATCAAGTAAAAATAGAAACCCTAATTAGGGCGACCAAGTTAAGTCTGTCTGATTAAGCCGATCATCCTAGACGATCAATACATCGTACGAGACGATAGGCTCAAATCAGAAAGTCTCAGCCGCCAGATCAAGTTAGGCAAGTTTTTATTTTAAGATATTTGGTCTAATCGTCCCGGATGATACATGTATCGTCCTGGACGATCCAGTACAATCATGCCTAAATTAGTCTGGTAATTAAGAAAAACAATTAATATTTAATTGATACGATCATATCGTTCAGGACGATCGCAGGATCCTCCGGGACGATCATGATCATCTAGTGTGTTTTAGCTGTACGTCTAGAGCGGTGATCAGGATGATTTTGACACTTTTTGAACTAATCGTACAGGACGATATCCGCATCGTCCTGGACGATTAAGTCATTTTTAGGTCGTCCAGCACAAGTTTCTCTGGACGACCAGAGAGGTCTTCTGGACGAAATTCCTGAATTTACACTAATCGTCCCGGACGATCGCAGAATCATACGGGACGATCTGAGCAACTTTTTCCACTAATCGTCCAGAAGAGCCAGATCGTCCAGGCTGAAACAGCTGATTTTGAACTGATCGTACAGGACGATCTATCGATCGTTCTGGATGATCTATCGATCGTCCTGGATGATCTTGGTCGACCAGTTGAGATTTAGGGTAAATTTTGAGCCCTCCTATAAAAGATCTTTTTCTTCCAACAAGAAAGATCTTTTTCCACTTTCCTTTACAGAGAAACCCTAGAGAGAGAGAGTTTGGGAGAGAGAGAAAGGATCTTGTGAGGGGGATTTTGTGAGGGATTCACGAAGGTTGCTCCAAGAAAGGATCAGAGTCATCTTCTCCGTTTGTCGTCTCTCGTCTTGTTAGTGTTCTTTGTGAGAGGATCGTTCGCAAGAAGATTCGGGTTCTCTGCCTGCTTCAGGAGGAAGAGAAAGGAGTTCAGGTTCTCTGCCTACTTCAGGAGGAAGCGAAAGGAGTCCGAGGTTCTCTGCCTTCTTCAGGAGGAAAGGAGTTTTTGTACAGGCTTCTCCGCCTTGCTGTGGGAGCAGAAGGAGAGTCACTTTGGTTTAGTGCAATACCCGGAGGGGAGGCTCCGAGGAGTGGACGTAGTTCAAGTTGATCGAACCACTATAAAATTTAGTGTGTTCTTTCTGATTACTTTCTGCATTTTAGTTTTATGTGATTATCTGCTTGGGTGAAATCTGTGTTTGATCTTTTCGTCTGTGTGTTTTACTTGTTTCTGCTGTAAATCATCGAAAAGATTTTTTACTGTTGCTCTCGAATTTTTAAATAACCAATTCACCCCCCCTCTTGGTTAGCCTCGGGACTAGTTCATCAGGGCTTAACATCCCTATCGAACTTTCAAAAGTATCATGCAAGATTGGGTGGTTCATACTAAAAGGCATATTTGTAATATTTTACCTATTATTATTTGTTGGTTCCTTTGAAAAAGTAGGAATGAGTCGAAGCATGAGAACATTACTATGAATGCCAGGACCATTATCTTTAAAATTAAGGATAAAGTGAGATAGTTATATTTGACTAATTTGATCAATAAGGAATTTTTCAATAACTGTTTTCAAATTGTTAAGCATTTTCGTATTAATATTGCTGCTAACATCCATTCTCTTAAAGACATTGTGGTTAGATGGATTAAACCCCCTAAGGGTTACTACAAACTCAATACTAATGGCTTTTTCAAAGATTCGAAAGCTAAGTGTGGTCTCATCCGTGACTTTAATGGTCGAATTATTGTGGCGTTTGTAGGTCCCTCGGATGTCCATAGTACTATTATGGCTGAAATTTAGGCTTTAAAGTATGGGTTACAATTATGCATTTCTTTAGGGATTACTAATGTTTGGATTGAAGTGGATGTTATGGTTGTGATTCATTATATTACTGATAAATTCAATGCTAATCCCTCTTATTTCTATACCATTAGAGAAATTAAATAATGGTTGTCGCTTATCAATTTTTCTATAACTCACATTTATAGGGAAGGTAATGCAATTGCTGATTTTTTAGCTGATTTGAGTTGCAATTTGATGGATTTTGTGGAATATATGAGGTCCTCCCTTCCTACCAAACTGGTGGGTTTAGCTAGGCTTGACCGCCTGGGCCTTCCTTATGTTAGAGTTAATTAAATTCTGCCTTTGTCTATTTGTGTCCTGTGGTGATCTTTGTTATTTATGTCATATTTGCTTCTTTTGGTTTTATTACTCTTTTAATGTATGAGTTATTTTTTATTATTTCCTTTATTTCTTATGTGGTAGATTCCTTTTGCTGGTTGGTTAGCTTTGCTTCCTCGTTATATGTGGGGGCTGTCAATACTGATCAGCGGTGGAAATTATTGGCCTTCTTTACTTTACGTTTGGTGTTAGGCTATTTTTTCTTCAGGGTGGCCCTGCCTTTTACTCCTTCATAGGGGTCATTTCATGCTATTATTATCATGTTCTTGGTTTTCCTTTTTAAGTGGAAGTTTCCCTTAATTCTCCATACTGCTTACATGTTTATTCCACAATCTCATATCAAGCATGGCTGGAAGGGGTATGATGCGAATGATTGTTATCTTTTCCAGGTGATGGCATGCCCCGGAATCACATCTCTTCCGGGGCGTCCCATCATCTGGCACAGTTGGTTTCATTCTTTGATTTTATTGCTGATGGATCTCTCTTATTTCGGGGCCATAGAATTTATGCATCAGCTTATGTCTATTACCTATAATTGCCTATGTTTCAATGTGGTTCTGCTCCTTTTTTCTATCGGTTATAGAAATTCTATGAGGTGTTTATTATCTGCTTACATGATCTTCACCGTGAGCCTCCAGAATGCTTCCAACAAGGGAATTTTCATAATTAGTAAATGTGATTTCATCATCTATATTTTATATTATGATTATTGGTTTCAACTCTTAAATCTTTATAAGTTTCTTTGTTATCTCTGTATTCTGCTGTGCATGTTTTGTTTTCTATTCTTTTTTTCTTGCAGGCTCAAGGGATTTCAGATCTTGTGGGCAAATTGGTTATTTTTCCCAGGAAGATTGTGTTGAAAGTCTTTATAATTATCTTCCTTTTTTGGGGTGCAGGCTCCTGGCTGCCCTAGAATATTATTAGGTGATTTTATAAATCTTAGTATAGGGAATCATCGGCTTATAGGTTTTCTTTTACCTTTTTTTTAGCTCAGTCGAGCATTAGCGAGTTGAAGGTTCCCTTTAAAGACATTGTAACCTTTTTTTTATATTAACGCGTAAGCCCCAACACGGGTTTCCAAAAAAAAAAGGACAAATCAGTTCAGCTTAGAAGGTGCAGCTCTGTCGGAGGCTGTAGAGTCTAGGCACCAATGAGAGAAATGGAAGAGGTTGAGATTCCAGTTTGGAGAACTGACGAGAGAAGAGAAGAAGAGAGACGTGAGTCCAGATAGGAGAAATGGAGAATAATCAAAATAGCCCTATCTGAAATGCTCAAAGCCTCAAATGTCGAGTACGACTATATGAGAACGCAGAAGTGCAGAATGGCGGAACGTGCTGTCATTTTACAGACGCAGGTTATAATTGGGTCAACTTCTACTTTTCGGGTCAACCTGAACCCGACCAGATTTTAAAAATGGGTCAAATTGCTGAACTCGAACCTGACCCATATTAAAAACGGGTTGACCTGAACCCAGAATTTCTCTGGTCGGATTCTGGTCAGGTTTCAGGTCGGGTCAGGTATTGACACCCCTACCTTCCATCGGCCACAAGCCACTATTATCTTTGGACTTTATTTTGCATTAATTTTACTTCAACCAAAAAGACACCTCCTATATTTATTTTATACTCATCTAAATAGTTCAAAATATTTCTAATACTTTACATTCGTTTTATACTATATTTTATTTTACTCAGCATTTATTTTTTTGAAACAAAAATGCCCTTGAATGAGGAATTTTATCAAGAAATGAGGCATAGAATTTTGACATTATATGCCCATGATCTTGAAATATGCCAAAAATTCATTGAGATCAAAATGCTCAAAAATCTTAAGAGATAGTCGAGCATTATTTAAGTAATATTTTAAGTGAGATATTGTTCAACCATTCCTATTCTCTAACTCTTTCTTCTTATCCGATGATAATGGTGGCTTCAAGGCGACTTTTTCATCTTTGTCTCTGGGTAGTCAGCATTTATCATTGAAGATTTTTGATGATATACATTTGACAAAATTTTCGCCTCTTCGAATGTTGCTTGAACATTATTCTAACTTTAATAAATAGGTTCAGGTCATGATCGAATATTGTTTGAAGCTTATTTGTTTCTTCTGAATAAGGTCAAAGAAACTTTAGTCATTATTTAAAAATGCTTCGATTAAGGTTGAAAAATTTTCAATGAATGTCAGAATAGTACTATTGTTCAAATAACTTCTAGCAAGATTGATTAAGATCCAAACATTGTTCAATAAAACTTTGTGAAAAGTTCGAATTCATTATTTTGCACTCCCTTTCTCCTTTGTGATTGAGTCATTTTGAGTTGTCTTGCTAAGCATACAAATGTTTATTTTAATCACACATATAGAGAGACATTACACTGTTTGGGTCTCATATAGAGTTGGAGGTCTAGTAAAGAAAATTATTAGATGATTTGAGGCTAATGAGATCATTGTGTTGATATGAGAGGCAATGACATAATATTTATCTTTGCTTAATTTTATACTAATTAATGGATGTGCGGTTAAACATCAATAAAAAAATATAAAACTCTTGATTATGTAATTTTAAGGCATTTTTTAATAATTTTGATTGCTTCTTTAATACCTATTATGGTTGCAGAAAACAGATTTCTGCTACATAAATATTTGAAAAACAGTAAGAAAGCAACAAAAAAAGTAATAGCCAAATGAAATTGTAGTTGCTGTCTGAAAAATAAAACAGATAGAAAACTATCTCAAACATACCCTTAATCTAACAAGATCTACACAAGACTTGATGTAGAATTATGAAGAGCACTTCTCCAATTCAAATCAACCTTTTTTTTGGGATAAATACTTGGAGTTAGGGTAGATCAAATTAAAGTTACTAAGAGCAAATAAAATAGAAATAAGATAAAAAATAAAAAATATATTAAAAGGTTTGCACATCTACTGACTCAATCGTTGGCTAGATTTTCTTTCCACCTTTATAAATTTTCCAATGACAACAAAATTTTACAAAAATAATAATAATAATAATAATAATAATCACAATATTTTAGACATCGAGCATAATGACAACGCTCAATCCCTTTGTAATAAAAAAATCTTCAAAATATTTTAATACAATAAATATTCAATATTAAATATCTTATATATACTCATCCATCTACATTCTCCGGCGTCATTTGTACAATTTTTTTATTGCTAACAAAAATTCTACTTTAAAAAAATTTTATTCTTAAAAACTATTTTAAGCAGTAAGAAAATCATCTCAAATAAAGCCTATAGTTTTGTTTGAGAAGGCTTTCTTGTTGCTTTCTAAAGCAATTTTTAAGAAGTTTTTGAATTAAAAAATTATTTTAGAAAGCAGTAAGAATGCTATCCCAAACGAGCCTAAGTGAGCACAAGATATTTTTTCATAGAACATTAATCATACTCCACAAATCAAAAATAAAAAAGTTTTAGTAATCCGCTCGAGAGTGCACATGAAGTAGCTGCAACCATTCATGAGAAATAAATAAGAAGGTGCTTATTTGAACCAAGTCCAAAGCACTTTATCTGTGCATGCTAACTCTTTACCAATTTTGTAACACAAGGACTTAATATTTCTCCTCATTCTCATGACAACAAAGAACAACAGCTTCCAGACAAACTCATTGCAGTAGCTTTATGAAGGCCAGGACTTGGCATTTTCACATTCTACCCGTAGAGCTAAATCTGTAAAAGGAGTTATGACAATTCACCTATGAAGAGAGAGTCACATCTGTTAATCATTTAGATTTCGTTTGAAACATCTTTCTTACTGCTTTCTAAAGCAGTTTTTTAATACAAAATTTTCTAATCAAAAAAAAAATTTTGTACTAAAAAATTATTTTAGAAAGCAATAAAAACCCTTTTCTAAATAAAACTTTAATGAGAAGAGCTTGGCTCGGCTAAAGTTGATTAGCAATACTGCTGTTTCCGGCCGACGGTGTCCACCTTTTCAGAACCAAATATTTAGGTTTCTTTTCCATGGTACTTCGGTCCAGGCCTTCATCCATCATATCTTACTTCTAGTGAAATCTGATAACGAAGTAACTATGGCTCAGATCCACGAGTGCCACATTACCTTTCGCTCGCCACAGGCTCCTTGGCTGCTCCTCCACATACTCCAACATAGGCTAAAGCCCCAGTAATTTCCCAATAAGGCTGCGTCTCCACTAGTGCCTTGTGCTAAAACTTCCTGGGCTGGGGTAATATGACCTTATCCTTTTGCATGACTGCATCCTGCATCCACGGGCACTCACGAGGGTCAACTTCCTGATATTCATTGTTCAAATCCTTATCCTGGAAAGTTGATTAGCAATGTTTCTTTCTTTATTTTCTCCTATATTTGCTAAGAGCTCTAAATGTTTTGATTTTTGCAAGAGCCAAGAGTTTGTCAATAAAAGCTGTTCCCCAATATGAACCATAAAGTGTGCTAAACTTAAACTTTCATCCTCTTTAAAAAGTATTATAGCTTAAAGTGGTATTAAAGTTGTTCATTAAGGTTTTGTTTGGGTCAGCTTTCTTAATGTTTTCTAAAGACATTTTTTAATATAAAATTTTTTCTGAAAAACTGCTTTAAAAAACAGTCACAAATAAAAACATGATTTGATGCATACTTATAATAATTCGGTCCTCGATCAAAATGCCTAAATCCATAACATGCATAAATGAAAAATTAGTAACATGAGATATTATATGACGAGGATATTAAAACAAGTAAATCTGCTCACATGGGGTTTGATTGTCCTCATGAAGGTGTGGGCAATACAACTCCCAATAAAGTCAACTCTAAATTGTCAAAACAATTAATTTGACTTTCAATCTCTTAATTTGTTTTTTTGTGTAAGATAATATCTTGGTGTGAGAATTTTGGGGTTTTTTTTCTTGCTTTTTCTTCTTCTTATTTTTTGTTTTTATTAATTGTGTGTTGGTGCAGTTTAGAAATTGGGAAAAGGGATGAGTTTTTTTTTTTTTCTTTTGTACACTTTGATTGTGATGTTTGTTTTCTAAAAGATCTTATCTTCCTTCCTTTCACATGGATGTAGATCTTATTAAAGTAGAAGCAAACAAATCTTCATTATCATTTTTTGATGAATTTCTTATTTCTCTTTTGTTATTCTTGTGGCGTATCATTCTTAATTCATATTAAATATTTCTTATATTTATTTGACACCCTAATGGAAATAGTCATGTGAGTCACATGCACCTAAACTTAATCTAACTATGATATAATTCATCTAAAACCAATGAGAATCGCAACCCGTATAAGCCACCAGATCCCAACCGATATCATTAAGGAGTGTGAACCAACGATAGACTAAAAATTAGGCTATATACACTAATGATCAAACTTATTTCAACCTAAAAACTTAAGTATATGACTGAGGGCCAATCATTAAATATTTCTACAACAATATGCTTTTCAACTACTTAAGAGAGAATTAATCAAATTTATATAAGTACATTAACCAAAAAAAAAAACCCAACAATAATAAGCCTAGGGTTACCACATAAGCCCATTTATTAGTTGATGCTTGCCATCTCCCCATTGCCTCTCTGTTCAACCAGAGCTTGTTGTTACCCATGATCAATACCTCATCTCACTACCAAAACTTTAAAGTTTGCCAGCATTAACTTAAAGTTTCATTTGCACAGCTTTCTTATAACTTCTTAAAGCAGCTTTTTAGTACAAAAATTAAAAATTTTATACTTGAAAGCTGCTTTAAGAAGCAGTAAGAAAGTCATCCCAAACAAAGCTTAAATCGTTGCAAATTTAAGTTATTGCTCTAATATTTCAACTGCTCCAAAGTTATGGCAATCTTTTAGTGCGTTATAAGTGGAAATCCTTAGATTCATAGCTGAATTAATATCAGAAAAACTCTATATTATGAAGCTGCGACATTTAAAGACATGATAGTTACTAATAACCCTACACATCTCAAGTGGTTGTGTGATCACTCATAAATTGAATAGAAATGGGCTTTCTAACTTAGCTAGAGGGAACTGAGTGATTTGACAACACATAAAAAAAAATTAAGAATGATTAAATATGCTTGGATGAGCAGCCGCAGACGTTGTTATTTCTGGCTATATTTCTTCTGGAGGCAAAGCAAGTGGAGGCATCGTATGACAGTTCAATGTATTTCATCCACTGATTTAGTTTGGTCGGCCAAATGTTTTTGATAATATCCAGTATAATTTATGTTGAAACAGCCAAAAAAGGCTTTTTTGGTCGCTGGAAGCTTCGACGGCAACTGATCTTTCTTGCTTGATTATGACCTTGTTCCTTACTGTTCTTTAGATATTTTTGTTACAGGTTGAATTATTGAATGATGACTTTTGATGTAGGTTGTTCACACAACGCACATAATAATTTCTCCAATTAGCTTTCTTAAGAGATGAGGTTATTGATATTTTAGGGGCTCTAAATATTAGTTTAGGATCATAGAGTAGTTACTTTGGTCTTTGATGGAATAGAGTCTTCTCTTATATAGTTACCCTAATTCTTGTGAGGCCAATCTCTTGGAGTGAATGGGTAGAAGTTATCTATCACTTAACTCATAAAGATCTCACACTAATTATAGAATAATTGAAATGACAAATAGATCATTGTCCCAATTCATCAAATAAATGAAAGTTTTAGCCTACCTAATAGATTTTTTGGGGGGTATGATTTTCTTGTGGAAGCATTTATTCATTGTGACTTGGATTAATGGTCCAAATTTAAGGTCAATTATGGCACATCACATTGACTCTCAAGTGGAATCCATATAAGTAGATTATCAAATATTGTATGTCATTATAATGTTATTTATCTTTGGACTTTGAATGGCTCATGTGCTTTCATTTCTTTATTTATTTGAAATTTTAATAAGCTTAAAAGCTTTCATTATTTCTTCATATCTACTATACAAAGCTAGTGCTTCATCTATTTAAAGACTATATATATATATATATATATATATATATATATATATATATATATATATATATATATAAAGGCAAATAAAGAAAATGGCTCAAAGATTATGATAAGGTAGATTAATCATGAGTGATGGCTGGAGGAAAAGCCAAGAATGGTGGCAAAAAAACAAATTAAAAAAATTATATCAACAAATTTTAATATACCCTCAGGTGTAACAGGAGTTACTTCAGTATTCTATTCAATTGATAGTTCTTTCCCGCTTGGATTCATTTTCCTTGTGCCTAAACAATTAAACAAATCTTTAAGATATCATGCATAGGAAAAATCATATGTGCAACAAGTATTCATGAATGCAAAACACAATCTCATTTCTATTCTGCTCATAAGCTCTAGTTATATTTTAATTCTTTTAATAATCATTACTCTGATATCACTTTGTCACGTCTCGGGATCTAAATTAGAAGAATTGTATCCTTCTTTTTAACAATTTAACCAGAGCTTATAAATTTCATATAAACAGCGAAAAGAAATATAAGTGCATTTATATTCATCAATATGTACAATTACTATAAGCCCAAAATAACTTGTGTACAATAGTCATGATTCAAAAGGATCAGTCTATTTCTATTATATATCATCATGAATAAAAAAATTAAAAATATTGAAAAGAAAACTACACATGCCATCCAGAGCCTCACTCCATAGGGTTATTACATTTTCCTGAAAATATGTAGAAACCACATAATTAGCAGATAGCCCAGCAAGTAACCAAAATCTTATAATTAAAATCAATGCAAGATAAAGAGAAATAATATGTTATAACTCGTATAAGATATGAAAACTATACATTAATATATGTTTTATATGCCAGTTAACTATATCAATTTATCAACTAGTCTGACCTTATCATCATCTAGTTTTAGTCAATCTTATCATTCAATCATTAATGTCAGTCAATCAATTATACATATTAGTATATCAATTATAATAGTAGTATCTCGATATCCGTATTTAGTAATAATCATAATCAATATTTGTAATATCAATATCAGTACAATATTAGTATCAACAATCAGTGATCAGTACTCATAAATCAATAATCAGTATTAGTATCAATAATCAATCATAAGTAATTAGTATCGATAATTAGTTTATCAGTATCTCTGTATCAGATATTCAAATGAGGGTATCTTGATTTTTTGCATGCCCTTATGACTCACGATCAGTCACCCCTTATGACTTTGAATCAATAAACTCCTTATAACTCTCAATCAGTAATCACATGAAACAGTCGCCCCAACTCCTTATGACTCATAATCAGTCTACAGTTCCTTATGACTCACATCAGTGAATTAGTAGATTCTGAGGATATCACGTGGGGTTATCATATCATATGTATCTGATATTAATCAGTATATCCTTTTAGTTAGATCAGTAGCACATTCCAATACATATCAGTCCTATCAATCATTTCAGCACATACAGTTCAGTGTTATCATATCAATTCACAATACATCACCTTCAAACCATTCTTAGTATATATTTCCCTACTCATTTCACATAAACATTCAAATACAAATTTCTAACCAGTAAAAAATAATAAAATTATATCATATTATTCAAAATGATTAAATTTATAATATGTCAAAAGTTATATGATGAAATCTTATGAAATCAGGAATATTTAGATTAAAAAATATGTAAAAATACTGTTAGTAGCTTAGTACTGCAGTACTCCGATATAGCACCGCAGCACTGCATGTTGAATTCAGAATTACTTTAAAATAGAGACTCAAACGCTGCGACGGTGATTTCTGATGCAGTTGTGCTCTCAAACCTAGCATCACAACGCTCCAAAGCATATCACCAAATAACTCCAATTTAAACTGAATATCAAATTTCATTTTTAAAATACTTTTTTATATTTTGGATTGTTATAACTTTTTCTTTTGTATAAAGTATGCCCTAGTCTACTGTACCACACATGAATGAAAATACTATTAGCAAATGAGTTTATGTCAAGCTTGAGGGATTCTACAATATAGAGATTATCCTATTTTCACACTTACCAATTGTCCTCTAGTTGTTGATTTTTTGTATGATAAAGTGGTCATGGAAGAATAAAATAATTATTTAGAATGCAATAATGATTTGCTTGTCTATTATAAATGCACTAAAAAAATAGTTTTAAAGTAAATTTAGAAACAAATAGGACATCATGTAAAACTATAAGATAACTAAACAAGCATCCCACTAGATTTGATAGAGACTTGTGTTTGATTCGACAATGTAATAGTGGTGTTTGTGATGTGTTTTTAAGGAAAGTAAATAGATTTTCGTTTGAGAAAATGTATTTAGATGCATTGAGGTTCATAACCTAGTGTTTGGAAGGAGATATGTACAAAATCAATGAAATTTAAAAATAAACATGTACTTAATGAAATACAATGTAGGTGGCGAGAGAAAATCAGCATCAATTATTCATATTATTTTGTGTTATGGCTTTGGAAGATGTTGTTCTTTCCATTGCCCCTTTTAATCTTAGGATGATGATTTGTTTGATCAAAATTATTAAGTTCTTTAGCTGGGAAAGCTATCTTTTGATCACGTATGTGATCATGAAATTTGTAATACAATTTTCTAAGTATAACTATGATAATTGTTGTCACACCCCAGAATCTATATTGGAAGAATTACGTATATCTTTCTTCCTTTTCCTTTATCCAGAGATTTTATATTTCATATAAACAATATAAAGAAATATAATTGCATTTATATTCATCAATATATACAATTATTACAAACTAAAAAATGTCATATACAATAGTTATGATACAAAAGACTAGATATATCACTATAATACATCAAGACTACAAAATAAACTATAATTATCAAAAAGAAAACTAAATATGATGTTCAGAGTCTCACATCACAAGGTCCTTATCCTTTCCTGAAAATATGTAAAGCTACATAATGAACATAAAGGCCGGTAAATAACTAAAATCTTACAACTAAAATAAATCAAGATAAAAGAGAAATAGTGTGTTACAAATTAGCCAGTTTAGTATAATAACAATGAATTGGTAAATGGGAAACCAATAGCAGCGACAATAATATTGAATCATTAGTAGTATCCATAACAATATTCATATTAGTAGTTAGTGTTAGATACTATAGAAATAATAATTAGTAAAATAATACTATGCTAGTAATCAATACAGTAATATATGTATAAATATTCTATGTCGATCACCTATATCAATTTATCAATCAAACAATCTTTATCATTCTATCAATCTTATTCAATCAATCTAAATCATAGTATTCACTTTATCTTATCAATAAGTCAATCATATAAGTGTTCATATATATATATATTGGCAATAATATCTGTAATATATCAATACTAGCAGTTGTGAAATCTCTTAAGTAAAAGAAAGTTAAACTCTTATATATCGAGGCACCCTTTGGTGTAATGGCTAGATTTTTATAAGAAACTCTATAGTTAAGTGTGCTCATCCCGAAGTAATTTTGGGTTGGGTGATCTACTAGGAAGTTATACCAACATGACAAAACTATGAGGCTCTTAGGCTAAAGCAGACAATATCTCGATAGTTAAGAGTTTGGGCTGTTATAAATGGTATCAGAGTAATACACTAGTCAAAAGATAGGAACTATCATACAAGACAAAGTGCTATACCAAGTGAGCCACCTCTTGAACCATGTATGAGATAAAGTGCTACATGACGAAAGCCACCACTTGAACTTATATAGGCCACCTCTAGAATCCTATCTACTTGGTGGATGATTCTAGGATAAAAAAGCTGATAAGGATATCAATTATTTAAGTGGGGGAGATTATGAAACCCCTTAAGTAAAAGAAAGCTAAACTATTAAATATTGAGGTGCCATTTGGTGTAATGATTGAAATTTCTATAAGAAACTATGTAGTTAAGTGTGCTCATCCTGAAGTAATTTTTGGATGAGTGACCTACTGAAAAGTTACACCAACAGGATAAAATCATGAGGCACTTAGGCTAAAGCAGATAATATCTCAATAGTTAAGAGTTTGGACTGTTATAGTAATTCTCTTACCATATATCAAATATCATCAGTACTATATGTACTCTTATTATTAAGGTATCAGTATGATCATCCGTACTATTATTATTGAGGTATCAGTACGATCATCTCTACTCTTATTATTGAGGTATCAGTACGATCATTCGTACTCTTATCGTTGAGGTATAAATATGATCATTTGTACTCTTATCATTGATGTATTAGTAAAATCATTCATACCCTTATTGTTAAGGTATCAACACGATCATTTATACTCTTATCGTTGAGGTATCGATGCGATCATTCATACTCTTATCATTGAGGTTTCAATACGATCATCTGTACGCTTATCATTAAGGTATCTATATGATCATCTGTACTCTTATCGTTGATCTTATATCATTCAATACATCATTCTATCATATCAAGTAGTATCATTTCAGTACATCATTTTAATACATATTAATTACTTTAATTATTTCATCCCATATCACATTTCAGTATTATCATGTCAAATCATAATAAGTTACTTTTTAACCAATTTTTAATATAACTTTTTCCTTACTCATTTTACCAAAAAAAATTATACATATTTTTAACTGATGAAAATATAATAAAATTATATCATATTATTCAGAATGATCAAATCTATAATATATTAAATGTTATATGGTGAAAGCTTATGAGATCAGGATATAATATATTTTTGATAAATTTAGGAGAGATAAAATTTATAGAGATCTAAACCAACAAAAATAGAATAAAATAATTTTTATAAAAGGAAAGTAAAAATGACAAAAAATGAGCTTTCTCTCTCCTTCTTCCCTCTTTCCCTCCCCTTCTTCTTTAGTTTCTTCCAAGCCAAGCCAAGTGAGAGTGAGGTGGTTGGAGAGGATTGGCAGGGATATATAGAATAAAATATATAAATAAATGTTGTTAGTGGCCTAATGCCACAATGCTTTGACCCAATGTGACAGTGCAACATGTTGAATCTAGAATTACTGTAGAGCAGAGACTCAAACACCACAATGGTAATTTTAAGCGTCGTTGTGCTCTAGAACCCAGCATCATAGTGGTCACAAGTACAATGCTCTAGGTCAAATAAAAATTTAGTTTTTTTAACATATTTTATATTTTTGGGTTATTATAGTTGTAGTGAGTGTACTTTATAGAAAAGTCAGCAGTTTGTAGTGGATTATCAGTGGAATTTATGATGGAATATTGTTTGCCAAAAATGTTAATGGATTTGCAATGAAATTTTTTGCCAAAAATTTCTAATGAAATTTACGGCGGATTTACGGCAAAATTTTCACTGCAAATTAACCTATCTAATGGATTGGTTATGATCTATTTCATTTGTACGTTCGGTTCCTTAACTTCGCTCCTCCGCCCTTTCTTCTTTTCACTTTGCTCTTCGACTTCGCCTCCATCGCTTCTAGGGTTGTTCTCTGGTTGTTTATTGCTATTTGACTTCTAAGAGGTTATTTTGAGCGAGTCGTTAAATAACTTCTTCACCTCCTTCGATGATGACTTTCCTTCCAGTCGCATCCGAAGTCATATCTCCTCACCATTCTTCTGTTGGATAGGAAGGAATAAGAACGATGGGAGCTTGGTCATTGTGAAGGTATCGATCTTTCTTCCTTTTATGCACTTCTTTGTCCAAATCCAGTAAATCCGTCAAAATCCTACAACAACAACATCAAGCCTTTGTCCCACCATGTAGGGTCGGCTATATGAATCCTTTTTCTCCATTATGCCCTATTAAAAGTCAAATTCTTATTTAAATCTAATAAAGAAAGATTATTTCTAATATTTTCTAACCAAGTAATTTTAGGTATACCTCTACCTTGCTTAACATAAGTCAAATATAATACCTCTACTTTCCTAACCGGGTCAACAGAAGGCCGTCGTTTTATGTGACCAAACCATCTAAGGTGACTGCATCTAATCTTATCTTCTACTGGAGCTACTCCAATCTTTTCACATATATGCTCATTTCGTTTCCTATCTCTAAGGGTAAAGCCACTCATTCACCTGAGCATCCTCATCTCTGTAACACTTAACTTAGTATTATGCTTCTCTTTTAATGGCCAACATTTAGCACCATAAAGCATTGTAGGTCTCACCACCATCTTATAGAATTTTTCCTTAAGTTTGAGGGGGATTTTTCTATCACACAACAAGCCCGATGCGTTCCTCCACTTCAACCATCCAACTTGAATTCTGCTGATAATATCCCCATCTACTTCACCATCACTCTGAACAATAGATCCAAGATATCTAAAACGTGTACTCTTATTAATGACTTGATCTCCCAAAGTCACAATCCCCTTACTAGGTCCATTACTACTAAAATTACACTCCATACATTCAGTTGCAATCTACTCAAGCGAAAACCTTTAGATTCTAAGGTTGACCTCCATAATTCAAGTTTACCTTTAACTCCCTCTCTAGTCTTATCAACAAGAAGAACATCCTCAACAAAAAGATACACTAAGGTACATCCTCTTGCAAATGTTCAGTGAGAACATCCATGACTAAAGCAAAAAAGATATGGGCTTAAGGTTGATCCTTGATGTAATCCAACCGAAATAGGAAAATACTTGGTCAAACCATCTTGTGTTTGAACACAAGTAATAGCTCATGCATACATATTTTTAATGATTTGAATATAAGCATTATTAACTCCTTTCTTTTTATGAACTCTCCATAGCCCTTCTCTTGGAACTTGATCATATGCTTTCTCTAAATCAATAAATATCATATATAGATCCTCCTTATTCTCTCTTTATTTCTCCATCAAACCTCTCAATAAATGTATGGCTTCCATAGTAGACCTACTCGACATGAATCTAAATTGATTTTGAGAAATATTAGTATCACGCCGCAACCTACACTCCATAACTTGCTCCCATAGTTTTAAAGTATGACACATTAACTTAATTCATCTATAATTCGCACAATCTTGTGCATCACCTTTATTCTTAAAAATAAGAATTAACACACTCTTTCTCCACTCATCTGACATCTTTTTAGTCTTCAAAATAATATTAAAAAGTTTAGTAAGCCAAGAAATTCCTTCATCTCCTAAGTATTTCCACACCTCTATTGGAATATCATCAGGTCTAACAGCTTTTCCACACTTCTTTTCTTTAAAGCCTCTCTAACTTCAATTTTATTAATATGCCGATAAAAATAGAAATCTTTATTATCATTTAGGGTGCTAAGGTCACTAAAGTCAATCGTATTTTCACATTCACATTTAAAAGTTTAGCAAAATATTTCATCCACCTTTGTTGAATATCATCTTCTAAGAAAAATATTTTTTGATCTTCATCCTTAATACACTTCACTTGAACTAAATCCTTACTACTCCTATCTCTTTATTTGGCTAACTTATACATATATCTTTCTCTCTTCTTAGTATCTAATCTATTATATAAATCATTAAAAGCTAAGATCTTTGCATCGCATATTGCTATCGTAGATTTCTTACGTGCCTCTTTATATCTTTCTCAATTATCAAAATTTTTATATCTAAACTAATTTTTATAGTAAATCTTCTTATTTTTTATCTTTTCTTGCATATTTGGATTCCACCATCAACTATTTTTATTATTAGGAGCTTTTCTCTTTAAAACTCCAATCACATCTTTTACAATATTCTTAATATCACTAGCCACTTTTTTCAACATAACATTAGCATCCTCATGTACAGATAAAATCTTAAGATCTAAAATCTTACTCTCAAAAATATTTTTGTTAATATTCTTTAAATTCCCCCATCTAATCTTAGAATATCATTTTACTTTATTTTTTATTTTCTGCCACTTTATCTTTAAAGTCCAAAACTAATAATCGATGTTGGGTACATAAATTTTTACACGGAATAACTTTACAATCATTACAATCTAAATGATCTAATTTTTTATAAGAAAATAATAAATCTAAGTTTTACTATATCCATTTTTATAAGTGACGAGATGCTCATCTCTTTTCTTAAATAAGAGATTTACATGAAAAAGAGGGAAATAGATGATTTAACTTTTTGTGAGAAAAATTAGTGACATACATGAATTATATGCTTCTTTGATATTCATGAAGTGTGTGCTTCTTTATTCTCTACACCCTAATATAATACATAAAAAACCAATCCACATGACTTCATATTCTAAAGAATTTAGAGTAAGAATCAGAACATATAGAGCATTATTTGGTCAAAATGGATAAACTAATACAATATTTTTGAGAATAGTTAAATAGCTCTGACCAAATTGGTAATTATTCGATATTGTTTAAACCCTATTCGAACATATAGAGCAAAATTTTATCATGAACATATTATTGAGATTTTTAAAACTATTTGCCTTAATTGGCCTAAATAAAAGAGATTATAATATGGTAGGAAGTGGTGTAGCATCAAGTAAAGTGGTATAACATCACATATTCCTTTCTCATCCCCCAAGTCTTACTGCCAATTAGAGGATTTAAAATTATTGTAAGATTTAACTTGATGAGGTATATCATTATTATATATCTTGATTAGATAAGATGTCATCTTAAAATTTTTTCATGATGACAATTAAGAAATTCGCCTTTATAACCTTATTTGTGATCATAAGTTTCATATGCAATCTTAGAATTTTATTCTTAGCATCCATCCAATGATGTGATCAATAAAATAATTATATATAAATAACATTTAATTAATACAAATCTCATTATTTTGTTATAGGAATTTATAGCCCAAGTGTATTATGGATATTGAAAAATATAAATATTGGATGCATAATCGACTGTTGCCTAGATGCAAAATATTAACAGATGAATTCTTGAACAGAGTGAATTTTTTTTATCTAGGCAGACTATCAATTATCTTCATTTATATTTGAAGAAATATTTCATTATCTATATTTCAAACACAAAAATTAAGCCTACCTCACACTAGATAAGACTAATATTGATCTATATCATTGAAGATTCATGTTAGAATATTGATATTGGACTTCACATGATGAGTACGAGTCTTATTTCAATTCTCAATATGGCATGCCAACAAGTTCTAACATAGTTGAGGAAGACCAAATTAGAAAGTTCTAGACCTTGATTTATAATACAATTGGGCCATTATGGATAAAATTAACTAAATGGGTAATGATGACCACTCAATTTGCTTTAATATTTCTTTAATTAAATCTATAAAATTAGGGTTAATTATCACGAAGAATAAACTAACACTTATATTATCGATTTGAGGAAATAAATGATTTTATTTTTGTATTCAAACTCGGCATGGGGAATGTGACAATTATTCCGAAGGATAAAAGTTATATTCACCTATCATTTTAAATATGAAATTAACTTAGAATAAGCTTGATTGATATCTAGAGATTTTTCCTCTCTCTTAGCGACGAAGTAAGAGAGGGTTTATTTTAAACCAGGATTTTGGGGTTCCTATAGAAGCAAGCCTCTATAGTCAAATACATCTTTGAAATATAAACTTTTGATTAAAGTGGAGATTAGATTCTAAACTTATAATGCAATTATGTATATACGCAAGTTACATTCAATATTTGAAAATATCAATTATCCCCTTGAAAATATTATTAGATTTTATAGAAAATATATTTGTATTTAACTTATATATATTTGTTTATTATTTATTACGATAATAGGAGTGTAAAGACAACTGAGCTTATGCCTGCTTAGAATGAGTAGCCGGTTAACAACCTATTTCACAGGCAATCATCCTAAATGAAATGTAGGATATAGGTAGCTCTACCCTAAGAGTTCAAGGATTAAATCAGACTCCAGATTAGTGACTCAAGATGAATTTTTACTTTAAGTTCAAGTGACACTATCGAGAAGGCTCACTAAGAACTATAACTTTTATCTTATTAATTAACCTAACTAAATTTTCTAACAACCAAAATTTTGAAGAAATTTCGGCAGCATAATGGCCCTATACCAATAAGAAAAGCACAGCATCCTCTAGGCACAAGAGGACCCCACTGCCTTGCCATAGGCTTATGTGCTTGGCTAGTGTACATTGCATAAAATAAAATGCATGCATATATGTATGATAAGGTAAAGGTGTTCGTGTATACAGTACCCAGTACTGTATCATTCTAAAACTGTTATATGTATTCCTACAAAGTTTGGAGCACATACACTAAGGAAAACCTAAAACAATTCTACCCACTAATGCAATCTACCACCCATATGATGCAATGCATGTATGCAAGTAAATAAAAGAGAAAGCAATGTGTATAAAATTTTTATTAATTCACTTAGAATATTTACAATAGACTCTGACTCTATAGAAAAGAAAGGTGGCCAGGCTCCACCACAACATACTTGGGTTCTAAGCCTATTATATATGTCAAATTAGATACACTTGCTTAGTAGTCTTCGAGCTCCAAGTCTTCTATGAAATTCTAAAAGAGATTATCCCTCAAAGGTAGGGATATTATCTTTTGGAGCCCCACCTTTATATATGTAAGAAAGTATATATAATTCCTTATAACTCTGAACACTGTATAACTCGATCTACATACAAATCTACTTTTTACATACCCTAATACATACACTTTACATTTCCTAGGTACATTCTATTGAATCTTGCGTGAAAGTAAAGAACTGAAAAGAAAAAGCATTAGTATATATAAATATAAATGTGTAACAGTTGTGTAATATCCTAATACTTCTAATACAACCCTTAAAGAGCCTAAGTAAACCGATATAAAGTAAAATATCTGACATTCAGAGTATAGAAATTCAGTAAATAAATATAGGGTGCTATCCAAGCAAAGCACCCTGCAAATCAAACCGCATCATCGGCCTAACCTAGGCTAGAGTTGGTTGTCATAGAGAACCATCTAAGTGTGTGAGAGAGGTTGTATGGCTTTGGTATGTCCTATATAGTTTTAATGTTTAAGTTGCTTGCATTATTAATGTATGCTTATTATAGATTGAAAGGGATTTATTTAATTAAAGTTTATATTGTGTATGTTTGGATTTTATTATCTAGATTTTAATATTATACTTAATTATTTAATTATAAAGAACTTATAGATTACTAACCCCAAAGTGTAATGGTTAGTAATTTATAAGTCCTAGAAGGCTTTGCAAATGAAATACAGTCATCCCCCATATAGGATAGATGACCACATCCTTAAGAAATTTTATTTACAATTTATTAAGGATAGAGAATGGACCCTTCAATCCAATACATATACTATCTAAGTGGAGTCAAGTGTAGTGTATAAGGTCGGTAATTATTTATGTTTAGTTAAGGTTATGAAAATATATACACACGTACATGCCTTCCGTGAGCAGAGGCTAACATGCTGCATAGAACCCTTACTTTGCTATTAAGATTTATTAAAATCCATTAATCAAATATGTAAGTGATCTCCAAATGGAATCAAGCACTACATAAAGGGATGGGTGATTTATGTGTGTTAAGGCTTTAATTGAAATGCAATGCTAAAGTGCCCTCCAAAAGGAATTCAGTATCAAGTAAAAAAGCTTAATTATTTAATTGAGATTAATTATCAATTTTATTTGATTAAAATAAATTTTAATCAAATAAATTATCAAAATTTTTTTTATTTTTAATATTTTTATTGAATTATTTGGAATTTTTAATTAATTATTAATTAATTATTAATGAATTATAATTAATAGATATTAAAAATTTTATTTAAATTCAAATAATTAACCTCTGAATTTTATTTAATTTTACTTAAATTTTTATAAAATTTTGAATTATATTTATTTTATTTAATTAATTATAAATAAAATTAATTATTTAATGAATTAAAAATTAAATTTTAATTAAAAATTTATTTAAATTGAATTAATAAATCTTTGATTTTATTTGAATTTATTTTATATTTTTAAATTTTATTTTTAATGAATTTATTTAATTAATATTTAATTATAGGGTAATTAATTATTAATTAAAATTTTCTAAAAATTGATCTTAGATTTTAATTTTTAATGATTGTATGATTAATTTGCAGTTGATTGAAGTTGATTTTTATTTGATTTATGAAAAATTATTGAAGTTTTGAATCCTTAATGAAGGGTTAATTAAATTAATTATTATTTGAAGGTCAATTAATGTCAAATTATTGTGAATTGAATTATGGGGTGTATGATACTAAGTTTTCTAAGTTTAATGTGCCATCCAAAATGGATGTGTGTGGTGAATTCTAGAATTGCCTAAGTTAGCTAAGACATGACCTTAATTGCTGTCCTTAAGTGTAAGTAGGTTGTGTAGATTTATAATCAATGTTTCTAACCCTCATATACATACATGTAAATAATTAAATCACAACAATCATGGTGTCCTAAGACTAAGAGAAATGAAAATTGATGAATTTTCAAGTTTTAATACATACTCAGCAATTGGAGAAATTTTTGAAAACAAGCATGATGCAATTACACAATAAGTACTCAATATATTCCATTAAATTCATTTTCAAATGATTAAGCTCTGTTTAATAATTCCATAGGGGGCCTAAATGTTTAAAATGCCTTAAAATATATTTATAGTGAATTTTCAAAATTAAAGGTCAAATCATGACTTATGATTTTATAAATTTAACTATTATTAAAATAGAGTTCAAATAAACTTAGAAACATTATTGAAGATCACAAACATGCTTCAAAATGTCTCCACAAAATTTTAGTTTATTTAGAGTTTTTTTAATAAGTTATTAATTAAAAACTAAAAATAATATAACTAAAATTATTTATTATTTGTATAATATTTCTGTCTGATTTTAATTTTAAATAAAAGTAAAATTTATTCTTGTCAAAATGAGGTGTTATATATAAAATTTGGTTAAAAATGAATTAAATATAATTTTTTGAAGTTTTATGCATTTAAATGAGTTAAAATTTAATTTTATTAAATAAAATGGTGGTGGCGGCGGCGGCGACGACGACGGGCCATGCGCCATCTTCTTCTTGGCCACATCCTTCTTCATTCCAGGCCAAAAAAACATGCATTTCAAATCACTATACATTTTACTATTTTCTGGATGAATAATGTAGCTTAAATAGTGTGCATCGTGCAAAATCTCTTACATCATATCACCTAAAATAGGAATTCATAGTCCATCTTTGTAGAAAATAATACCAGAATCAGAAACTTATAATTTAGATTTCTTACCATATATAATCGATTCAATCAACTTTAGATACTCTGTATCTGACTTTTGAGCTTTCTAAATCCTTTCTAGTGAAGATGAATGAATAATCATCAAAGTCAGCATATTAGAATACCTCTCAATAGAAGAAATCACCTCCAACTGTAATTAATCTCTCCATATCCCATATCAAGGACTCCTCTAAAGTGAGCTATAAAAATGACTCTAGAAGATTCCTGCTTAAAGCATCTGCTATCACATTAGCCTTTTTAGGCTGATACTGAATAGTTTGATCATAGTCTTTAGTCAACTCAAGCCATATCCTTTGCCTCAAGTTTAAATCCTTTTGAATAAATACATACTTCAAAATCTAATGATCAGTGAAAATCTCACACATAATATCATACAAGTAATGTCATTAAATCTTCAAAGCAAATACAACAACAGCTAACTCTAAATCATGTGTTAGATAATTCTTCTCATATGGCTTCAACTATTTGGAAGCATAGGTTATAACTCTACTGTGCTACTGTTTGATTGAAAAAGATGCAGTTTTGAAAAGGTTAATTATCTTTGGGAATAATTTAAAATTGACATTTAAATTTTAATTCTAAAGTTAAACATCCATTAGTGGTAGTATATTACCTCAAAAGGTAGAGATAAAATCTCCTAATGGGTTCAAATTTAGAATTATAAGTCTGATCCTGAATATCGTAGCTGGATTCAAGAGGGAACTACATACAATCTCAAAGGATCAAAATGAAGTTCGATCAAATATCTGGCTACAATAATCTGGATAAATTATCGTTAATTTTATATTTTAAAATTATATCACTAAATGATATATCATCCCAAAAGAAGAAGATATCATTCATTATTAATTACTTGAATATGACAATAACGATCGCTATTTTTTGTTTGATTTTCCAAAGGTAATTAATTAAGGGTTTTAAAAATTTTGATTTTTAAAAATCAGGTCTGGGTTTCTAAATCTCCTATGAGTGCAAGCCCTCGTAGTTAATTACATCGTAGGAAACAAGAAAATTTTCTACGAATACACTCGATTAAAATAGCGATACGAATTTTATTTAGAATTTCAAAGCTTGATGTCAAAGGAGGTAAAGTTTAGGAATTTCAATTGGGACTAATTCAAGGTTGAACAGTTCTTTCTAGAGGTCAAAGGAAGAAGGATTGGAGATGTTTTGAGATTTTGAATTACTTCAGAAACACCCAAGCCTATCCTAAGTGTTGGGCTTGAATTTGATTGAAAGAGATTTAATATTTAAGTGATCAATTTTATTAAAAAATGGGAATTAGATTCCCGGAGGTTGAGGTCTTAAGATTAAAAATTTGCCTTAGAACTTAAGTCTAAAGTGGGTACTAAAAATTAGTGACCTGCCTAGTTAATACAATGCAATCCTAGACTTACCCTGGTTTGGATTGGGGAGCCAACTAAATCACTTAAACGCTTCAAAACTATGTGTCTGATCTTTTAAATGTGGAGTGGTAGGGACATTATTTAAGATTAAATTTTTGGAGAGCAGGGCTGACATCCAGAGCAGATTCCTAATTGGCCCCTTGACATATGTTGGCTAATATAAAACTTGAAATAAAAATGCATTAAGTTTTAGACTCAATTTAATTTGTTGCTAATGCGATGCATGCTAATTGACTCGAATGCTTTAAATCAGATATGAAGCAGTTTTTGAAAAAGGCTTACAAATAATTTTATCCTAAAGATTACACAACATCCTCTTGACAGGACTGCACCTTAATAGGTTGAGTGGCCTGCCAGAATTCATAGACGGGGAGGTGTCTAACAATGTAGAGAAGATTTAATATGAATGCATGAAAAACTCACAGTAATCCTAGCTTACTTCTTAAAGGCGTTAGATTTTCTATCTGAGCTTAAATATTTTAATTTTGTTTAAGTAGAAATAGTTTTAAGCATGTCCTCACGAGCCTCCGATCGAATTCTAGGCTAAATCAAAATTGACATGCAATGAGCACTCAAAAACTACCAAAAGTATGCTAATCCTTAATCACAATCAACATAATAATCAAAATTAATCAAATCAATTAAATTAGAATTCAAATTGAAAGTCCATGTGACAAGTGCCACTTAATTATACAACTCAGGGTTTGCAGGAAAAGTAAAGTGGCCGGGTACCACTGACTACAACCCAAATTCTATTCCTAAGACTCAAATGACTTTGAGAATTGGGATTCTTCTTGTTCTTCACTTCTTTGTCATCTTGCAACTCCTTGGATCGTCAGGTCCAGATATCCAAATGAAAAGAAACTCCCCCTCGAGAGAGGTGTCATCTTTCCTCTTTGGATACTTTAAAATATCCTAAACTGTATTTTCAAGTGAAGATGTACTCTCCCCTAAGGGATGTCACTCTTCTCCTTAGAATCCAATTTAGATCACAATCCTCCCATCTCAAAACACTTTAAACTTACAACTCAATTCAAATCAAATTACATTTAAAAGAAAAATCTAGACTCAACAACCTGCATGATTATCCTAATAATCAACAGTTAATATGATATCCCAAGCAGTTAATATCAATCTCAAGTAGTTAATATTTAAAATTTAAAATCCTCAAATTCACAACCATGCTTGGTCATGCTCTTTTAATTTTAAAGGGGGTCTTAGCATATTCTAAAGCACCTACAGAAAATATTGTTAATTTTTAAAGCTTAATTATTTACCCCATTTAATTAATGCCCTGTATGAGCATGGCCACCTACATAAGATTGAATTAGTACAAATCATCCCTAACCTAAGGGTAGATCTATCGTATAATCAATCACAACGCAGAGTGCAGTAAATAAATAAATAATAACATCAATTACTTAAATTTGACAACCATCATGTAATGAAATCTACGGAAAACCCGACACACGCAAGTAGCAGAAAAGTAAACACTGACTTAGCCTAATACTAGAGTTGGTTGTCATAGCAAATTATCTAAAGTGTGTGAGATAGACTGTGTGGGTTTGATATATCCTAAGTAGGGTAGTTAGTTAAAGTTGTTTGAGGTTCTGATTGGTTGAAAGGCTTAAGGGATTTAAGTTTAAGTTTAAGTATTAATAGCTTAATTGATTTTAAAATATATTTTAAATGATTATTGATTACCACCTTTATTTCACACCGAGGCCGTAAAATTTATTTCATCTTCCTTGGGGCTAAGTTAATAGCCTCGTAGGCCTGGGTTACAAAGTGATAATCGTATAGTTAAGTGTTTTAATTAATTAAGGAATTGAGAGTTGATAAATTTTATTTAAATTGGTTAGTTGCTGGTTTAAAATTGAATTAAGATTTTCTGGAGTTTTAGAAGGTTTATTGAATTTTGGAATTTTTTTGGATTATTTTAATCATTTAATTAAGAGATCAAAAGTTGATAGTTTGATTAAGAGTTATTTCTGGAATGTTAATATTTTATTAAAATACTAGACCTTAATAATATCAGTTAAACTATAAGTATGCTGGATTTAGATTTTTTTAGATTTTATTATGATGGTTTGAAGTTTTGACTTGAAGTTTGACCAAAAATTGACTTTTTCAAATTTGTTTGATTTCTGAAAATTTAATATTTTTAATAAATATTAGACCTTAATGCGAGTTTACTGCCTTTTATTTTGCTCAATTTAGAGTCTTCTTGAATTAGTTATGCATTTTTGAGGTTTGACAATTTATTTGAATTATTTAATTAGTTTAATTAAAGGGGTTTTGGTAATTTAAATTCAAACTTATTCTAAACTTCTTGAAATCCCCTCCAAAGATCAGGAATGATCTAAGGAGTGATTATCAAGTGTTTGAAAAATTTTTGGAGTTTTTAATTATTTTAAATTAATTAAATTGAGTAAATATTTAATTTCACTTAAAATTAATGTCAAATCTGATTGATTTTATTTTTCATTAATTAAGGGTTCAATCTTGATCAGTTAGAGGTATTATTTGTAATTTTTTGATTTAAATTTGATTTATTATAATTTTTTAAAGATTTTAATGCTTAATTAAGGTTTAAACTTGATTAAGTTAATTAAAGAGCTTAATGACTTCAAAATTCAGTGAAGAATTTTCTATGGGCTGAAAGTATCACTATATTCAAATGATTCAAATTTCAAGTCAAGAGGAGGTCTATCCTAATTATTAGAATTATTCTAAATCCTCTAAATAAGTCCTTAAATATTATCCTTAATGACACTAGGTTTAAATTGGTTCAAATTAAAGTCACTAAACCTTTGACTTAACATATACATAAACATGCACAAGCACAATCAATTCCTAATTAAGTCTAAGAGAGCCTTAAAGCTAGGTGGTGTGTGCACCCTAAGCATGCAAATATTAAAATTAATTAAGATGATTAATGAATAATTAAAATATAATTATTCATTAATCACCTCCCCACAAATTCTATTCAAACATGCTTAGACTAAGTTTAAAATCTCAAGGGATCTCTCAATGTTTGAGGATTTATATATATATATATATATATATATATATATATATATATATATATATATATATTTAAAAATAGAAGTCTTAATATTAATATTTTAAAATAATTTCAAAAATATTATTAAATAATTTTAAAATATTTTGAGAGATCCACTATTTTTTTTAAAGTTATTTGAAAATAAATTTTTAATTTTGAAAATAACTAGTTTAATATTTAATTAAATATTAATTGAATATTAAAATAATTAAAGAATTAATATTAATCAAAATAAATTAAGTTTTTAAACTCTAAAATTAATTTTAAATTAAAATATTTAATTTTGTAAAAATTTTGAAGTATTATATTAATTTTTCTAATTTAATATGAATTTAATTGGAATTTTTGAAGTTTAATGTTAATTAAAGGTGTTTAAAATAATTTAAAATTAATTAATATTTTAAAATAATTCATAAATTTAATTAAAATAAATATTAAACATTTCTAAAGTTTGAGATTATTAAAATAATAATAATAATAATTTTATTTGAATTTTTAAATTATTTAATTTTAATTAAATACTAATTAGTATTTAAATACTTAATTAATTGAAATGTAAAATATATTTTAAATTAACATGGTTTTAAAATAATAATATTTTAAAATAATTCTTCAATCATTAAATATTTTGAAAATAAAATAAAAAAATAATTTTAATTTAGTGATTTAATATTGCATTAATCAAATATTAATTAATTGCTTAATTATTTAAATAGTAACGATTATTTAAATATTATTAAATATTTTGATCTAAATTTTAATTTTAAAATACTTAAAATTTATTTCATGATAAAAAAAAATTCAAAAAATTTTTTTTGAAAATTTGAAAATATTTTATTTATTTTAATTAAATATTGATTTAAGATAATTAATAATTCATATTTAAAATAATATAAAATATTTTAAATTAGTAATAGTTTTTAAATTAAATCATTTAATTTTCTAAAAAAAATTATAATATATGTAATATATTAATTTTGAGTTTAAAATTAATTTTTAATTAATTATTTAATTTCTGTTTATTAAATTTTATTTAAAAATAATTAAAAAACTAATAAAATACAATAAAATTTGAATTAACGGCGGCTGGGACAAATGTCATGCTCGGGTTCTCCAATTTCAGCCGCGGGATGGTGCCAATCATTGGCGGCGGCGGTCAGATACGCGTCAGCCGCCGGTAGGCCCACGCGGTTTCACTAAACCACGTAGGCAGTGATCAGCACCGTTGATTCCATGCGATTTGGAATCAACGGTTCAGATCGAGGCGGACGCGCGTAGGTTCGATCACCCGCTGATACACGGTTAGACGGACTGCGAAAAGTCAGGATCACTACCGTTGATCAAGAAATCAACGGCCAAGATCTCGCTCAGTTGAACTGGACTGAACCGAGCCCTAGAACCCATTTTTGAGCTCGTTCTTGAAATCATCTTGATCAGTTCATTCGAAAATTTAAACCTAAGCTAAGAACATGAACAAAGTTCATGGGGAATATTTTTGACAGTCAAATGAGCACTTAATATAATGCTAATTAATGTTAAGTGTCCTAAGCTAGGTTTAGAGATTTTACCCAATCTAATCGGTTGATTTGGCTAATTTTTGTTCCTCTGAGCTTGTAGACTATCCATGCTAATCTTCCTTGAAGGACCCACCTCCAAAAATGTAGTGGATCATCTCCTATAAGCCCTTGACAGAAATCTAGCCCAAGCCACCGGGAAGCTGTCACGGACGAGGTTTGACCGGCTGGGTTTGGGTTAGGAAGTGTAGAGGAGGTGTTTGAGGTCTTGAAAGGCAGAGGGTTCAACTAGGGAGGCTTGAATCTGAAGAGAGGGGCTAGGGTGAATAATGATCCTTGAAATGGGCCTTTTGCCCTATTCAAACCTCCTCAGATAATTTAGACGGCTGAGATGGCTTTGGCCTCACTCCAGATGCTTGACACCTGGCCTGGGTAGTTAGGAGCAATGGCCAAGGACAAGGGAAGGACATCCTATGTGTAAAGGGTGTTTTGTCACCTTATGAGCATATGGGAGTGATGTGGGCTGTTGGATCCTGATCTAATGGCTGCGATGAACCCTAAGAAGCTTCTAAAGCCTGATTAAACAGCTGGGTGGGTTTAGAATTAGAAGGATTAAGCTTAAGATGGACTTTGACTAGATTTGATCACCTTAAAGCCTAGGTTTGACACTTTGACTGGTCCCCATGCCACATGGCAGTTGAGGTGGCATGGGCGAAATGAATTTGAGCTGTTTTGAGCCATTGGAGTGATTGGAGATAGAGTGAAATGAGTTTGTAGAGGCATTAAACCATTTAAAAGGAGTCTTAAAGCTTTGTTGACTAGTTGACTAGTTAACAGTCAACTTTGATTGCCTAGGTGGCATATGGGGAAATATCAAATGCTGGTTTAAGTGGAGTTCAAAGGGATTGAGGTTCCTTAGAGCAAGAAGATTTAAAAATTAAATGAAAAGATGTATATAATGAAGGGTTTGATTATAGAATAGGATTTGACTAAATCAAATTAAGGTAATCTGATTTCAAACATATTTGAATATATTCAGATCTTTATTTAATATGAGCTTGAGGGTTTGAGATGTAGAGAGCTTGAGTTTAGATGATTGAAATGATTTTGACCCAAAAAAAATCAATTTTGACCAGACTTAGACTTAGTTGACCAAGTCAACTATTGACTGGGTCAAAGGTCCAGTCAAACCTAAATCCCTAAGTAAAGTGATTAGATTAATTTGAATAGATTTGAAATTGATTAAGGGTTTGATTCAATGTGCAAAAGCTTAAGGGTTAAAGTGGTCAAACTAGGTTGATTTGGTCAACCAGGTTGACCTAGGGCCTAGGAGTGGGTTCAACAAATTCAAAATAACATTCTGAATCTATTGGTGGTAATCTCAAGATCTGGGGAGGTCATTTGGTCAAAATGACCTGTTTGGGCCCTTAATGGGCCTTTAGGTCAACCTAAGTTGACCCAGGGTTTGGTTTTGGGTCCAACAGGTTTGGTTTGACATTCAAAATTTATTGGAGGTGTTTGCATTTGATTTGGAACTCCTTTGATCAAAGGTGATTATTTACACCCCTAAGGGGTATTTTAGTTATTTTGGTCCCTGGTCAACTGGGGGTCAAAGTGAGTCTAACAAAATACAGTTTAATATTCAATGAGTCAGGATTAAGGGTTTGAAAGTGATTGGAGGCTCTGGAGAAAGTTCCAAGGTCAAAATCCACTAGGTGATAGGTCCAGTGGCATAGGCCATAAATATTTGAAGGTTTTACAGCCTTTGGATTTCAATCCAGTTTCTGGGGTTAGAGACCTCAGAATGAGCTCAAATTTGAAAGGTTTCCTCTAGAGATATTTCATATCAATGTGTAATTGATAGACTCTGAATCAGAGGTCATTTGACTGGGTTTTGAAGTGTTTCAGGATAGGGTCCTTTGGCCTTGAGATTTAGTCTGGATTTCTGGGTTTAAACTAGACTTTGGGTTTCAAAGTTTAAATTTGAATTATCCTAATGATTTGAACAATTATTATTGATTGGATAGGAAGTAGAATTTGATAGTAGGTTGAATAGATTAGAGCCTGGGCTAGAGTCTAATTAGATTTGAGACTTGAATTGATTTGAGGTGTGGACTGATTTGAGGTTTGAGTTGATCTAAAATTTGAATTAATTTGGAGTTTAAATAGATCTGGGGTCTGGTTAGATCTAGGGCCTAGGTAGGTCCTAAGGTCTGAATAGGTCCTAGGGTATAGGTTAATCTAAAGTCTAGGTAGATCCTAGGATTTGAAATCTATGAAGATCCTAGAATCTAGAAGTCATAGGATATAGAGTCTAGAAGGATCCTAGGATCTAAGTAGATCATAATATCTAGATTTTAGAAGGATCCTAGTGTTTAGAATAGGTCCTAAAGACCTGAACAAGTTTAGAGATTGAATCTAGATTGAACTAATATCTAGATTGATTAGAGGCCGAAACTATCTTAAGATCTGGATTGATATAAGATCTAAATTGATCCTAGGGTCTACAATAGGTCCTAAGGCCTAAGAAGATCATATGATCTGGAGTCTCATAGAATCCTAGGGTCTAGAGTAGATCATAGGGTCTGGAGTCTAGGAGGATCCTAAAGTTTAGATTAACTTGGAGTTTGATTGAATTGAATTTAAAGTTAATATGAGATTAAGATTGATTTGAATCTGGATTGATATTAAAGTCTGGATTGATCTAAGATCAGATTGATCCTAGGGTCAAGATTGACACTAAGGAATGAAAAGATCCTAAGGGCTAGATTGGTCCTACTGACCTCATATAAAAATGAGGTCAACAGCTATATCAAAACACATCTTAAACCTCTCAGTAAAGTATCACTGAATACCTGAAATTCTTCTGTACAAGATGAAAGAGCCAAAATTAGAGTAGAAGACAAACAATCCTTTAATCTATAAAAACTAGCCTCACACTCCTGTGTCAAGACAAAAGCTACTAATTTTTAAGCAAGTCTCATCAGAGGTGCAGAAATATGAGAAAACCCCCTTACAAACTTTCTATAATATCCATCTATACTTAGGAAACTATGTACCTCAAACACAGTAGTAGGCCTCTGCTAATCATTAATTGCCTGAACTTTCTGGGGATTTGTAGAGATACCCAAATTACTCACCACATGCCCTAGAAAAGCAATACTCCTAAGTCTGAACTCACACTTGGAGAATTTTGTATATAACCGATGCAACTAAAAGTCTCCAACATAATCCTCAGATGCCTAGCATGATCTTTCAAAGAAGCAGAATAAACTAGAATATCCTCTATGAAAATAATAACAAACTGATCTAAAAAATCTCTAAATACTCTGTTTATCAAATCCATAAAGATGGCTAGTGCATTCGTTACCCCAAATGGCATAACTAAGAGTTCATAGTGTTTATACCTTATATTGAATGATGTCTTCATCACATCAAACTCTCTCACCTTCACTTGATAATATCCAGGTCACAAATTAGTATTTAAAAATATAGATGATCAGATAGATGGTCAATCTATTACAAAGGATACTTATTTTGATAGTAACTTTATTCAACTCCCTGTATTCAATGCACATACGCATTATATCATCCTTTCTTCATAAATAAAATAGGTGCTCCCCATGGAGACATACTAGGATGAATAAATCCCCAGTCAACCAATTTCTGAAGCAGTACCTATATGTCCCAAAACTTCTTAGGTGCCATCCTATATGGAGCCTTAAAAATCAGGGCCGTACTTGAAAATATATCAATACAAAACTCTATGTCTCTCTCCAGAGGCAAATTGACTGACTCCTTAAAAAATACATCTAAAAAATCTCGTACTACCAAGTCATCATAAGGAAGACTAGACTCTATACTCTTATCCCAAACTGATGCTAGGAATGCCATACAACCCTTCTTCTACGATCTATATATTTTCATTGCAGAGATCAAATAGGATAAAACTCATATAACTCCCCAAAATACACACCTCTCGCTGCCCAAAATTAATATAAATCTCTTCTTCAAGTAATTAATCTGAGCCTCATACTGACTCAATAAATTCATATCCAAAATAACATCATATAAAAAAATAAGTAATAAAATTAAACTATATTTTCACTTCTTATCAGCAATCCCAATATCACATAAATAAAATTTATTAGTTATCATACTATCTTCAATTGGTAGAATAATAAAAAAAGAAATAGGCAATATAACGTAAGTGTAGTAAATCAAAAAAATATTTAAAAAGAAAAGAATGACTAGTTCCAGAATCAAATAAAATATTACATGGCTGATTAGAAATATAAACTATACATATCACTACATCTAGAGTATCATGAGCTACCTGCTGAGTCAAATTGTATATATGTGACTAAATAGGAGTTGAAGCAACAGTCTTACTAGACTCTCTCTAACCATTACCATAAGGTCTACTTGCCATAGAACCAGATCCACTACCTCTACTAGTAAAACTCTCAGCAAATATACTAAGTGGATTGTCTTCGGTCTCCCTGCCTATCTAATAGAACTCTCAGATTTGGGCTCAAATCGTTGGTCTAATCCAGCTTGTGGACACTCAACCATCTTGTGTCCAACCTGTCCGCATCTAAAATACTGGCCAATCATCCTGTAACATTGATCAAAGTGACGTCTACTATAACTTTGGTGCACAGACGCCTCTCTGATAATTCTTAGAACTATCAATACTACCCCTACTCAGAGTTATCATAGGTGTAGATTGTCTACCTTTTTTGGACTCTCTAGATACAAATATGTTATTCTTTCCAGAAAAGTCACTATTAGAAGTCTCACCACTGAATATATCTCTTTCTGCTAGTAGTCCACCGCTACTGAGTAACTATTAGATTGATCTATATCAAACGAGCTCTCCATAAGCTAAGAGAAATTAGAAATATAAAATAATACCAGAGGCTGTCTCAGACTTTCTCGGAGTCCTCTCAAAAATCTATAGAATTTCTCTATAGGAGTGCTCATAAGCTGTGGAGCATATCTAGCCAAAGTAGTCAACTCTGCCTCATACTACATCATTGTCCTACTCCCTTGAATCAATCTCAAAAAAGTCTCCTTCATCTATTGTCGTATAAAAGGTGGTATAAACCAGGCTCTAAATATATGAGAGAATTTAATCTCTCTTAAAATTTCTCCTCCTACGGGCCCATCCACTAGTGCTCTGCCTTACCATCTAACAGAAAGGCTGCTAAGGATACCTTCCTCTTAGGAGGACACTACATCCTATCAAATATCTTCTCTATTCTCCTCAACTAATTCTCTATTGCCCTGGGCTCAACAGTACTCTCAAATCTTGGAGGCTTCAATCTCAAAAATATCTATAAATGTCTGTCCACCTCATCAGATCTCACAGTAGGAACCTTGCTCTGTGCCTCACCCATCATCTGGGCTATTAGAGTAGCAAATTGCAAAACTGTGTCAGAACTGACTATTGTAGCTATACTATATATAGGAGCTGTCTGACTAGCACTCTGCCCATTTGTTATATCTAGATATGATGAATCCATAATCATATAGAATATGCAATTGAACACACATGCACATAAACTAAAGAATAGTGAACACTCAGGCAGATATAAAACTATCCTATTTAACTTACAGATGAATTCCTATAACTCTGTTTTATGATCCATTTCAAAACTATTACTCCGATACCACAAAAGCTTATCACACCCCAACCCGATCAGGATAAGATATATCGTGTTGAGCAGTGACGGGTAAATCCCAAAATTTAGTTTTAAAATATTTTAGATTCTCTTTTAATTTTATTTCAAATATAACTACAAATTATAGAACTAGTAAAATATCTAAATATTAAAAATAAATTCATCCATAAAGTTTTTTTTATTTTACCAAAATAAATATCTGCATTACTATACCTAGCTATAGAACTGAAACATAAATTAGCCAAAACTATACAAAAATTAAAATAAAAAAATACCTATCAACTCAGATATAATCTTGAACTGCTAATCGACAGTCTCCTTCCCTTTCCTAGATACTGAAAACTATAAGCAAGCCACAATAAGCTACAACATCTGATCAACAGGCCACACAACTGATCTAAATTTTTAAATATTCTTTTATTAAGTATTTATACTGAATATTTAAAAGCAATTAGATGCAATCTAATAACTTAATATTGTATTTACCATAAAGTATTTTATATCACATATCCTGGTCCTAGAAAGTATCTCAAAGGATTCTGGCTCATTATGTCTCCATTTTATGCTTATAGTACTAAAACATACCCGTAGGCACCAGAACATGGCTTATAGTCACCGGAACATGCCATATAGACACCAAAATAATCTCTAACATAGATAGAATCTCAAAAGATTCTGACCCTTTATAGTTCCAACAAATATTTTTTCAATCATATAAGCATATATTTCATCATATAAGTATATATTTTATCACATTGTAATAGTTAAAGCAAACTTTAGCACATGTTAGAATTTCATAGTGTTCTATAATAGTAGACAATGATAAAATTTTTTTATAATGTCAGAACATAACCAAATTATATAGGATTATGTAAAATATTATTTAAAGACATTTATCATACTATTACATTATTTTTTGCTGATCAAATTATTTTTAATTCAATTAAAATAGCTTAAATTTCAAATTACCAGGTATAAAATTTTAAAAAAATATTCAAAATATTCATAATCATGATCTCTATAACATATAAAAAGTTAAGCGGCGAAAGTTTTTCTGTTGCAAAGTTATACGTATTTTTTGCTAACAAAAATATTAATTTAATCAAAGCACTCAAATTTTTTTTGTATTTTTGAAAACTGAGATAAGCATAGTGTGACATACCTCGATCTAGATAACTTTTCTAACTAGACTGATGGCTAAAAATGGCTCGAAGCAGCTCAAAACTCAATTTTCCTCTCCAAAACCTCTTTTCCCCTCTCCTCTCTCCTATTCGAACGATTGATCAAAAAAATGTTAATGGAATAGTGGAAAAATATTATATTTAATGAGTTCATAATGGCCTAGCGCTATGATGGTCAAATCAGAGCGCTATGGTGCTCAAAATATATAAAAACCCAGAGCACGATGCTGCAATGTAATTATTTAGCACTTTGGCTGAGTACAGAGTCGTTGCGTTTGAACACCTAGCACTGTTACACTCCAAAAGTGACATTATCAGATTTTACCAAAATTTACACCAAATACTTGTGACATATTCTAGAGTACACCCAATCATTTTCATGCATTAAAACACTCTTAAAGACATATAAATGATTGAAAAACTCAAAAATTCAAATCTTTGCCTTTTTCCAATCGCATTAAAATGGGTAATTGAATGTTGAATCTGGTGGTACCATACTACGACTACAATTAGACCTTCCACCTAAACTACAGCAGCACCAATCATAGATGGGCTCATGTTGATTCAGCCCGAGGGGGACACATTAAGAGAATAGGCGAGTGACCGCTCTAGATTAGAGCTAGTGTATGGGCCAAGCTCAACAGTGCTTGGGGTAGCCTAGATTACACAAAGAAGAGGGAGCAAAATAAACATAATCGAGCTTCTGACATTGACGATCTGGATAGCTTTCTCCATACTAAGGGCTCAATTTCACACACTGAGCACACACGACGATGGGTAAGAATTTTAATAGATTTTAATAATTTATTTGGTTATGTAAGTTAATCAGTTATAAAGTTATATATATACCCACAAGCGCCAGGAGGACTAGCAATGGATGGACGAGCAAGAGAAGAGGGCCTATATAAGTATATAATATTATATTACTTAGAGAAATATTATAAGTGACAATTATATGATGATTAATCTTATATTATATTTTATAGGATGAGTATACACAGCTTCAAGAGAGTCAGACTAGAGCTGGTGAGGGATCCTATATTTCTGACTACCATACTTGGTCGCAGGCGGTAAGTGGAATGCAGAAGGGATGAGTTTATAGATTAGGCTCGCAGGCCTACTTGTATGAGGGACAATCCTCTTATGCCTCTAGCTACTCTACAAATAGCCATGAGAGTTTGTATAGCCAACAAATGACTAACTTGACAGTAGAGATAGATCATGTCTGAAAATCACAAGTGAACATGCACATGTAGATACTAGATAAGCTCTAGAAATTGAGAGAGCAACTTAGTGGAAATCAACCTGCGCCTGCATCGGCCGAGCTGGAGAGTGAGGATACATATTTTGCTTAGATTGTCTTAGGTTTTTGATGCATTTTACTTTTTCTAATGTATAAGAACTATGTTTATTATGCAGTGTTGTATTATGGTATAACAGTTGGATTATAATTGTTTATTTTAGCAGTTGGATTATAATTGTAGAACAATTTGTTCAATATTTTAATTCCAATAGTATTGTTAGCAATGTTTGTTGAAATATTAGCATTACTAACTACTACTTTAAAATTGCTTGGATTGTGATTGTTGAAAAGCTGAATAATTATAATTATAAGGTGTTATTTTTTGTTTATGCTACACATTTCCAACAGAGTTATGATAGAAATTCTATCACAAACAATGATACAACACATCTCTATCGTTAATTGCGGCAGAATTATCCACCGCAATTAACGATGTAAATTACAATGAATATAGCATCTGTAACGCCGCCATTACTGTGGCATTCCTACCTCAAATTCAACGTAAATTCGTCGCTATTTGCGGCGGCGTGCTATGACGAGCACATCACATTTTTTTGGAGTTTAAATCCATCGTAAATCTGCCGCAAAAATATTTGCGATGGGTTTTTCCAATGCAAATATTTTTCCGATATGACTTTTAGCGTCGGAATGCATTTCGCCGCAAAGCATATTTAACTGCCAATTTTTCTTGTTTTGCGACAAATTTGTCCGCCAGAAAAAACATGCTTTCCTATAGTGGTAATGATCCTTTCTTTCTTTTGACCTCTACCATTCCCAAATTTGATGGTGCGGATGTTGTTGAAGCCCTCATTCTTGTTCATCAAAGCCATCATTACTGGTGTTAGCTCTATGATTTTGCTATCTAATGGTAGTTTGGCATCTTCTTGCAATATTGAAGAGAAGAAACAAGTAATCCATAACAGATTTTTTAGTCATTGATTTTACTCTAAAATAAGTATAATAAAAAATTAATTGATTAACTATATATTATACATTTGATTAAAAATAAATCAGTATATCCTGATTCAAATTTAGTCCAACAATCCAAGCTACATTCAGGTCAACCAAGTTTATACATAACCATAAAAGATGCAAATTTTATCATGAAAGCTCGCATCGTTGTTTGAATGAGGCTTCATAATTCCACAAAGGACTCATTAATTATCTTATTTGCTTGCAACTAATGAGGACATGACCGACCTTTTTCTGCTCTAAGAAAAAGCCAATGAAAGTAACCATAAAGAGAGAGACTGGTGATGCGTATATGAGAGGTAGATATATAGGGGAGTTGGAGTCGTCAACGGAGAAAGCTAAGGTATGAGACATCCACGAAATGCCATTTAGCTAGCTTTGCTACTTGGGAGGGACCAAGTTGAGCTGAGACCATTAAATGCGAGTAAGGATTTTTCAAGCAGATTGTGAGGTGGGTGACGGTCCATGGAGAAATAGAGAGATATCAACACATGGATTCTACTGCAGAAAGGAAGGCAACAAAATATAGGTAAAGGTAAGAGAGAGAGAGAGAGAGAGGATTTCTTTTTCTTATTTGTCACGTCAGTAGAAATAGGTCACAGGTTTCATTTGAGACTTGAGGGTTGAAACTGGCTCCATTTAATTCACGCCTCACTCACAAAAGAGGTTTTTTTATGGCTCAATTAATAATAAGAGTAACAGTGTAATACTATTGTGCTTAAAATATGTCAGAAAAATCTTTTTTTTTTCTTGAAGTTATGATCAGCCTGCTCTTATATATATCAGAAAAATCTTAGGTTATTTAATGGATGATATTTAGGGTTCTTTGAGACGGCTTTTTAACTGTTTTATAGAACTGTTGTAGAGAAAGTAAATTTTTACAGTCTTTGTAGAGAGTAATTTTCTAATATTTTTTTAAATAGCTAAAAATTAATGACCAAATATAAATTATGTTAGTATTTTAAAAAATAAAACAGTAAAAAAATTGTACCAAAGAAAGCCTTAATATACATATATTATGTGACAATTACTCAATATTTCATTCATCGAGTTATTTTTTTTGATAACGTAGTAAAATATGAGTGAAATATTATGCTCGAATTCTCGAATTCATAATGTACTAGTTGGAAAAAATTTTGTTAAATCTAATGGGTCGGATTTAATCGCTCACCCTACTAAAAAAAAAATAGTGAAATATTTTTGTAGTAATATTTCAGATACCTGTCTTGTAATCAAGAGTGAGTTAATTCTTTCATGCCTTTTGGTTACCTGGCTGACATTTTCGGAATTGTTAAGGGGAAGTTGGTGTAATAATATTCTATGCGATAATAATGCAGAACTTTATTAGGATCTTAGCAAGGAAAGTAAAATAATTTAATGAGTGAAAGATATACAGTAAAGTTGAAGGGCGTTAATGAGCCAAAATCATTAAGGTTGAAAGAATGAGAAAGTACCATATGAAGAGAGAAAAATTGTGAGGTCAAATTCGCTAAAAAGCTGTTATTAAAAAAGATTTAAGAGATTCGTAGATTAAAGAGGTTTGGATTTACATTTATATATTGATTCACGTCAGGATAAAATGATTTCCTTGCAATTAGATATGGGTAAATATGCAGTACACCAACAAATTTGACATGCCATTGTGTATGTTTTTTGACATATATTAATTTGAGTTGTGTTGTAATATGATGCTTATTGTGTTACTAGATGATATTGATTACTGCATGCAAGAAGTCAAGTTGGTAGAGAGAGAGAGAGAGAGAGAGAGAGAGAGAGAGAGAGAGATTAATTTTGATCATCTTAGCTATAAAAGGCACCCTAGACACACAATAAAAAACGTATAACAAGCAAAGAAAATATCACCAAAACTAACCAAATTTATGAAGCTCCCAGTAGTGGTCAGAGTGAGTTACAGAGGTTCACCCTTCTTCGAACTCGATGAAGATCACTACTAAAAAGCATATGCCTCCAGGTTTGCAATTAAGGAAGTCCTTATTCTATAAGTGAAGATGCAACAACTTGTATGCAGAGGTGAGGTAGTGTAGTAAAGCAAAGGAGGTCACTGAAGAAGGATAGATCAATTCTTCCTTGAAGGTGGATATATCATGACTTGAAGGTAGTAATAGAACAACTTTAGAAGGTAATATAGGCTACCATAGGTAGTTAAACTAGCCCTCCTATAGCAATGGAGATGGAATGATCTTCAGGGGGCGATATAATGATATAGGAATATTGTAAATGCCCTTGGAGGTGGTCAAATTTATACTCAATTGAAGATGGAGATTAAATGAACTTAATGTGATGATGGAGAAATTTTAGAAGGCCATCAATGCCATCCAAGGTGGTCACATTAGTGCTCTCCTACAGATATATATAGATGGCATGATCTATAGTGATCATTTTGAGATGATAATAATGTGACATAGAATTGACAGGCATCCTTAAGTTTCTGGGTGATCAAATATTATTCTTCTTAAAGAAAGGGAGGCTGACTGAAAATAGGCATTAAATGTTAGCACATGACTTAGAGTCAACAATTACTAGAGTTTAAGGGTGACTTGAAGTTGGAGGGGAGCTAGAGATAACTAAGACAAACATAGTCTTAAAAAGTGGGAGAATTGAGAGATTGAGATGGAAAATACATGGTCATAAGTAGTTCGAATGAACCTACGATAGAATTTAAGGATTGTTGTTATTCACATAATATTATTAGATCTTAGGTTGGTAATAACAACTTTTACACACATATAATATGAATTATCTAATATCTTGTCAAGTAATTTAGATTAAATTATGGTATATAATCTCAAGATTGATTGGAACTTATCACTGCTCATTATCATTTCATTATGATTTTTGTATGCTTTACTAAATAACATGAATGCCTACAAATAGAATAGTAACCCAGGAGCGAGTCAAGTTAGTAATTGATACAACTTGATTCAATCCTACATAACAAATATGCATTAAATTATGTGTTTATCATAATATCATCATATTATAGTTCAAGTTTATACACATAGACTATTTGTTCCTAGTTCACATATGCTCAATCAGTAAAGCATGATTTTGGCCTATACAAACTACCGACACTTATACAATGCATAAATAAATTTCCTCGTGTTGGTTGAATCATCAACTAGATGAGTCAATCAACACAGTTAATTAATCTTTATCACATCATAACACCTTAATCAATCTTATATCATATAGCTAATCTTTTCACTAGCTCTCTTAGGCTAGACCACATGCATCATAATTTAGGTTAGCTTATTCAATTTATGTCTAACATGATTTGTCTAAATCTTCAAACCAAATAAAATGGTTATTATGATTACAACAATATCAAACCTAGCTAGAAAATCCAAGCATTCAAGCATGCATGCATTCTCCTTAAGTGATTGGGTTACATCTAATATTTGGTATGTATATAAACATATCATATGTGTCTACTTGCATATTATGCATAGATGATTCACATTCATTTGACCATTTTCCTTTTATTAAGAAAATCATATTTTCTTAGATGACTTATATACTTATTTGGACATGACATGCTAGTCTAGGTACTCTATATCTTATGTACGAATACTAAATCTGCATAAGTAGTTCCTCTTATGTTTCATTCATGCATAATTTATTTGGGCATTTAATCTTATCAATGAACATCAAATTATATTTAGGTAATTTATATCTTAATCTCAACAAGCTAAATCTATCGAGATAATCCTTTATTGTATTCTAAGCAAGTTAAAGCTTTCTATGCTCTTTCTATTGCTTTTCCAAATTTACCTTGATAGCTCATGCCTCTTAACCAAATATGTAAAATTCATGATCTTGATATGTACTATGGTAAAGCCATATCTATCTAGGCACCACACATTTGCACATGAACGCTCTAAATCTAAATCTTTTGAGTATGCCTATATAATTTATCTTATGTCTCAAGCAAGCCAAATATATTTTTGAGCACTTCCCTTTGCCTAAGTGTGCAAAATCTACTTAGGCATTTTTATGTATCCCTTTAAGTGGGCCAATTCTACTTGGGGGTTTTTATGTATAAGTTAAATATGCTTAAATACTCCTCACACATCTTAAAATTCTAGGTTATATGTAGTCATTTTGAGTGTTGAGTATTTGAATAAGGCAATTTATTCATATATTTATCGCATTAAATTATCCAATTTCTCTAATTATTTAGGTCATATCCAAAATCTAAATCTTTTGATTATTTGAGCATATCATATCTGTTTAGAAATATAAATGGTTTCTCTCTCATAATTATTCAGTCCAAATTTCAATATTCAGATCTATTGGATGTTGAGTAGATCATATCTATTCAAAATTCTATCTATCTCATCAGACCATCTATCAAATTCATTTAGTCATTTAAATATAACACCTTTTTTTTCTAGGTGTCTATTATGAGTTTGCACCCACTTAATGGCCTAAGTCAATTAGCAATGCATCCTTTAGAGTGAGCTGGGTCCATGGACTTACTATTAATTATGATCATGACATATTGATTATTATCATCAATGATTTGATAATCAAGATGTCATGATTATATTTTATATGATTATTAATTATATCATAACGTTTTCATGGTTGTGTTATTGCTACCAATAAGGAGGATAAATTTAGTCATCTTGAATAACCTCCATGACCTTCCTTCATGTATTATTGATGCCTTATAATTTTCTCATATTCATCTTCATGGGATGATAAATCTCATAGTCATCTTCAATAACCTTCATTCACTCAATTGACTCGTTTGTTTTAGCTCTTTCACAATGTTAACATCTTGGTCCGATTTTAATTATCTTGTTCCTAGGCTCTTTTTATTCATGTATTAGTGTTATAAGTAGAGGGGTTAGCTCTCTCTCCCCCTCACCCCCTCCATTGAATCTCTTGGAGCAGCAATCCAAGAAGGTTGTAGCTCTTTCAAAAAACTTCTTTCTTCAAGAAATTACCAATAAATTGGTATCAGAGCTTGATGGAGGTGATCACAAGGAAGGAGGTTGAAGGTGTTCTTGTAATCAAGAATAGGAGGTGGTCAAGTTATCGGTGAAGCGCAGGTTGGAGTGGGACTGTCGGGAGAGCTACTAGTTTGCAGCAATGAGCATGTGCAAGTGGTAGTCATGCGGGAGTGTAGCAAGCACAAGCTTGTCCTATGGCTGGACAGGCGACCTTAAGTTGAAATTGCAGGACCAGGTGCTGCGCTCAATCACACAGACAGGCGACCTTAAGTTGAAATTGCAGGACCAGGTGCTGCGCTCAATCACACAGAAGTGAGCATGCAATCAGGTGGATTGCGTGTGGTGTGAAGACATAGGATCAGACCAAAACCACAGAGAGGTCATGTCGTGCAGGCGGGTGTGCTTGGGAGTGAGTGCACGCCATATAGGAGACGCATGGTGGATGAGTAAGGCACTTGGAGGACGCGCACAGGGGGTGGGGTGAACACGCGTAAGGCACTGTGATGGAGTGGGTGGACACATGCGTGGCGTGGGGAGGCTTTGTACGAGGCTTGGGATCGAGTCGCTCGGGTGACGGGCATGGAAGAGAGCCGCGTGGGCATGCTGTATGTGCTAGTGTGGGTCTGGATCAAGATCGGAGCAAGGTGTCGTGCAGGAGTCCGGGGCCTGGGCATGGGAGTAGGAGGATATTTCACATGGGTGTTTGCAAGCTTTGGAGTCGCAATCTGAAGGGCACTAGGAGATCTTCTAACTGACAAAACTTGCTCAACAAAAGAACCATCTAAGAATAGTTCTTGGGGACTAAATTGTGCATGCAACAAGGATACAAACAGAAGGTTTGCATAAGAAAAAGCACGCTAAGGCGCGAGTTGGACTGGAGAGGCATGGGCGTGCAGATTATAGCAGGAATAACAACAGGAGTAGACATGTGTGGGTTAAAACGTGTGTGAGCGCAAGCTGGGATTGTGGATCAGAATGCACAATGGAGGTCAGATGCAAGTGTGAATGGGCTCAGCTCGACGAGCTTGCTCTTGGAGTTTGTACATGGATCCTGTTGGAATGCACCAGTTGCAGAAGCGCGAAAGCTAGTGTTGTGCAGAAGGCCAAGCCAGGAGCAGAAGCGTGGGAGCTGGTGCCGTGTGGAAGGTCGAGCCAGGCATAGGAGCTCTGGAGCTAGTGCCATGCGTAAGGCCGGGCCAAGTGTGGGAGCACGAGAGATAGACTCATAGGATAGGAAGCTGAGCCTGAGCCAGAATGTCGCAACAGACCCAAGTTCAAATGATCCGGAGGAGGATAATCTGGTGGAGGCCTGTTCTTGAGCTATTCTTTGTGAATAACAAGTGGAGGAGAAGTGGAAATCGGTGGGGATGACCGATAGGGTTGTTCTTTGTGGACAACCGATTTTTTTTTTCTTTCTTAGTTTTGTAAAATTAGATCAATGTGGAGATTATTAGTATTGTGGTCCAGTTTTAGTTATCTTGTTCCTAGGTTCTTTTTATTCATGTATTAGTGTTATAAGTAGAGGGGTTAGCTCTCTCTCCCCCTCACCCCATCCATTGAATCTCTTGGAGCAACCATCCGAGAAGATTGTAGCTCTTTCAAGAAACTTCCTTCCTTAAGAAATTACCAACACATAGAGTTCATAGAACAACAACCCTTTATAATTCATAAAAACTAGTAGTGTAAGTTAATTAACTATATTAAGCACCATAGCCTTTTCTTTTTTAGATTTTTAATTTAAAAACTTTTGCCTCGTGTTCTTTTTATTGTAAGTTAATTAACTAAATTATGTGTAGACTATCATTCGTAACAAAGAACTCTCTCTCTCTCTCTCTCTCTCTCTCTCTCTCTCTCTCTCTCTCATTATAAAACTACAAGTGAACATATATAGAAAGTATGCCAATTGTTACCTTAGATATACCAAAAAAAATGAAAATATTTAGCGAAAAATTAGTAATCATCTTCCATCGCAAAAAATTTAAAAAAGTAAAAATATTTGCAGATGAAATACCATATATGTTTATCCAGCATAATATGTGATTAACTTCATAATCCAATTAATCAATGGTCGCCCTCAAACACTCCTTTAACAAGTAAGTTGCTAATTATCGTCCACTTTGAGCCTTATCCAACTACTTCAGGTCCACAACCTTCTCCACCATTCATCCACTTGAAGATCGAAGAATGTTTTTACTGCAAGCTACATATATAGCACAATTCATTTGACCATAACACTAATTCAAAATTAAAGAAAAATGTTTTCTTTTACTATTCGAATTATGTGCTTGTGACAATAAAAATTTAATTTTGGAGAATAATATTAAAAATATTTTAAATTTAATTTAAATTGATTTGGACTTCTTAGCATTTCTCAAACAAGGCAGTAGATCCATGCATGCATGCATGCATGCTAAAATTGAACGACCAACAAATACTAGTATAGTGCCAAAATTTAAGAAAATAATTAATGTTGAGTGCTTGAGCTAAGCTCAATGCAGTCAAATCTTCAGGAAAAAATAATAATAATAAGAGATATAAGCTTTGTTAGATGATACAAGTAGAGGAAAATAATGGTGGAAGAAGGTAGAAAAACATGAAGAGGATGAGAAAATAAATAATCAATCACCTCTAAGAGGCCACCGCCAAGCTGTCCTCTACTTGTGAAGTCTTTTTCGCTTCTTTAATACCTCCATGCTCCAAGTAGGGCCTCACTCCAATCTATTTCATTCTCTCTCTCTCTCTCTCTCTCTCTCTTTCTCTCTAGATCTCTCTCTCTCATATCCATATATAGCATTCTTGTACTACCTTTTGATCCTCCCTACCTTCCCCTCACTTCCTCTCTCCCTTTTACTCTTCTACAGTGTTAGAAAAATAGCTGAGGTGAATGAAATACAAATTCATCCTAATCAAAATTATATTCACAATATTTTCCCAAAATATAAGCTTGGTTATTTTTTTATTTAGATAAAAGAAGGACCCAACTTGCACTCATTGGACAGCTAAGCCCACTTGCCCACAGTATAAAAAGGGTCGATCGAGCAGCAAGCAAGACTAAAGAAAATCATATAAATCTCCACTTTTCCAATGAAGAATTAGCCAAACGGTTTATGGCAATCGCAGCTGCCATGAGCAGAGACGAAGCTGAGAAAGACGCGCACGAGAACGACCTCGTCATGCCCGGCTTCCGCTTCCACCCTACAGAAGAAGAACTCATCGAATTCTATCTCCGTCGGAAAGTTGAAGGAAAACGCTTCAACGTCGACCTCATAACCTTCCTCGATCTCTATCGCTATGACCCTTGGGAGCTTCCCTGTACTCTTTCGCAATTCCTCTTCCTCCTCCTCTTCTTCTTCTTCTACTTCTTCTTCTTCTGCATCTTTAAATAGTATTTTTGGCTTTGCTTTTCAGGCCACCTACTCTTTCTTCAAAATTGTTCAATTTCTATTGTTGCTGTGGAATTTGCAGCACTAGCAGCGATAGGGGAGAAGGAATGGTTCTTTTATGTGCCGAGGGACAGGAAGTACAGGAACGGAGACCGGCCGAACCGGGTGACCACATCGGGATACTGGAAGGCGACCGGAGCGGACCGGATGATTCGGAACGAGAACTCGAGACCGATTGGGCTGAAGAAAACTCTCGTTTTTTACTCGGGGAAAGCACCCAAAGGAATCCGCACTAGCTGGATCATGAATGAGTATAGGCTGCCGCAGCCTGAAACTGATCGAAATTATAAGGTTAGTTAATTTGTCATTAAGGATTAATCATTTCCTTATGTTATGATGGCTTTTGTATTGTAGTTTATATCGACAATTAGTAATTAAATTACATTAAATTGCTTGTTAAGCATATTGTTCATAGTGTTGGATTCATTTTTTATTATTGGAATTAAACTTTTCAAAATCAGAACTGTAAGAAAAGAAAAGAATGATAGATTCAATATTGAAGTTTCATGAATGAGATTATAGGGAGCGATGATCTATGGAATGGGAAAATCATTAGGATGTGATAAGTTTGGCAAGTTTTATATGAAAATTTATTGATTATTTATATCTCAATGCAATTTCTAAGATTTTTTTTAATTATTATGACTAAATTTTTTATTAAAATATCTTGATCTAAAGTTTTCTCCTTGCTTTAATTTGATCCATCACATTACATCCATGAGAAACTGAAAACAAACATATAAAAAGCAGAAATGCTAGCTTTAATAAACGCGCTTTGCAGACGGAAATCTCGCTGTGCAGAGTGTACAAGAGACCTGGTGTAGAAGACCACCACCGTTCTTCCAACAAAATCTCTTCCAAGGCTTCATCATCCAGCACTACTACACCAGACAAAAATCACAACCAAATTAATCCTCTTACCACAGGCTATCTACAATCTGCAGCTGGAGAACCTTCACCTTCTTCAGAGCTTGGCGACTGTAAATGCACAGAGGAAACCATGTACGCTTCTTCCACCACCATTCCCATAGTTTCTCTCAGCTCAAATCCAATGGAAGAAGAAGGTTCATCACAGTATCACTCACAGCCACCCATACATTCTTCTTCGGACACCTCTGTGCATGAGCTGAACAGGATTGTAAGCTACCTGAACCAGCCACAACTGCTTCCTGTGAATCAATTGCCACCGCTATTATCCAGTAAACTTTGGGAATGGAATGATCCTTTTAGTGATGCTGCTAGGGATTACAGCGCTAATTTTAAATAACGCTTATATGGCTTTATATATAATATAATGATGCTGCAGCCTTTTAGCTTTCTACTTTACTTTTGTTTCTAGTTACGGTTATTATAAGTTTCTTTACTAATCTAGTAATGTAAGATGAAGTGCAGCTATTTTGAGAACTTTGATGTCCTCTCCTGAGCTTTTGACCCTTTTACTAAATTTTTTTTTTTTTAAGTTCTGATTGAATTTAGTCATAAATTTATGCATATGCTACGTCTCAGGTTTAGAACTTACTGTTGGAATCATTATCCTTAGGGGTGTAAATGAGCCTGAGTCAAGTTTAGTTGCTTAATCAAGCCAAGTCTGTTTAATTTATACTAAGCTGGCCTCGAGCTCGAGCTTAGCTCGAATGAAAAATATGAGGGTTGAGCTCGACTCGAATGCTCGAACTTGATAAGATAGCTGGAGACCTCTATTTCTTATTTTGAATATGGATAAAAATATTCAATTATATTAATATAAATATTAATATGTTAATTAGTATTAATTGAATGGACTCGACAAGCTAATGAGCTAAGCCGAGGCAAGTCCAGCTCGAGTTTGAGCTCATATAATATGTGAGTTTGAATTTAAGTTGGAATTCAAATTTGTAGCTCGAAAAACTTAGCTCGTGAATTTGTTAGTGAATCGAGTTCAAGCAGTCTCACAAGCTAACTTGTCTCACCTACGCCCGTAATTACCACTAAGCAAAAATAGATGTTTTTTTCTTACTTCCCTCCAAATTAGAATGATTTTTTTTAATTATTGTTTAATTGATAAATCCAATTTGAACTAAATCTGAATAAAATTCTACATTTATAAATGAGCATGATGCATGTTAAATAAATAAAAAATTTAGAAGATAGACTAATTAAATTAGTTTTTTTTTAAATTTAAATCTAGCTATGAATCAAAATTAACAAGTTATGCTGGCTTGAGTCTTAAATTATAAGCAGATTTAGTTTAACATACTCAAACTAAAATTAGATAATTTTGAGCTAATTAATTTTAATTCCAATGACCCGATTAGGAGAGTAGATGTATTAGATTTAACCTCTGTTAAGAAAGGTAGAGGTAAACCTAAAAAGACTTGGTTAGAAAATATTAGAAATCATCTTTCTTTATTAGATCTAAATAAGAATTTGACTCTTAACCGGACACAATGAAGAAAAAGAATTTATATAGTCGATCCCATATAGTAAGATAAAGGCTTGATGTTATTATTGTTGTTAAGATAAAGGCCAGAGAGCTCATTCACAACTCTCAAAGCAATTTTTTAAATAATTAAAAAAATAATATAAAAAATTTGATAGGAAAGAGAAACATAAGGCAGTAGTTGCATTGGAATTGTTCGAGAAGGGGGCAGCACAATAATGGAGGCATGATTGTGGGAAGACTTGGCAGAAGCTGCAACCTGAGGACCTGTAAGCTTGAGACTCGAGAGTACCATTTCAGAGCATGTGATTGGGATAGATATTATTTTTTCCTTTGGTGATGCTGACTCATATTATGATTCCCTTTGTTTCAGTCTTTCTAGCTCTAGTAGTATAGGATGTAGCAGTTAGTGGCTGTATGCTAGATTTTCTACTATGGAGGACAATTTTTTTTTTATTTATTTTGTGAGCTAATTAGATGTAAATTTATACATATTAAATTCAAAATTTTTAATTGATAGATTAAGTTCCGAACTAATAGATCAAGATCAAGATGGACTACATGCAGGAACCTCTTATTACTCTTTATCATGGAGTGAAAATTTTTATTTTTCTTGTTTTCTTAAAATTTATTATTTTATTATGATGAGATCAAAGCATAATTTATTAAATATAAATAATTATAAACATGAGGTTAAAAAATGGAGCTGCATTTAAAAAAAAATCTAAAGCTCTAAACAAAAAAAAATATATTTTTTTGAAGAGTTAGAGCATATCAAAATATAAATTTTTTATTATTAATTTTTAATGTATTTGAATTGGATCTATTAAAAAAATTACTAGAGAGATGAAGGTTTTGTTTGGGATAGTTTTTCATCTTTCTTTTTGTTGTTTTCTATATATTTTGTGCTAAAAAATTACTTTAGATAGCAGTAAGAAAACTGTCTCAAATGAAGCCGAAATTTAACTAACCACTCTAAGCTAGTTGGTTAAGGGCTTTGATCTCATTCAAGATAATTAAAATAAGAATTCATGCATGTGATTTTGTAATTTGACACATAATTAAAAAATACATGCAATGAAATAATGCCTTTGAAAAATTCTCAAAAGGCCATACAATTTCTTTCATATAAGCCAAATGACCATACAATTTCTCAAAATTATGAATATGATACCCAGCTAAAAGCTTAAGCTCCTTGTTTAGTTTAGAACTATTAGTCACATATGACTCCATGGAGAAAACAATTTTGGGTAACATTTCAAGTGGATATCAATTCAAAGCTAGAATTTTTATCTAAAGAGTAGAAACTTCTCCAAATATTTTTATTTTAGTTAGAAAACAAAAGATATAAGAACTATATATATATTGATAAATAAGCACTAAAATATTTATTTATAACATTAGCACAAGGTGTGTTATACACCAAATTCAATAGAAAGTTAGTAAATATTTAATTGCGAGCTCTGAAAGTTTGCGCCCGGCCTCTCCGCGGACCCATTTCTTTCTTCATCTTCGGGCCGTCGAGGAGAGTTTTAAAATTTAAGTTCCAAGGAAAATTTTCAGCAAGCAGATTGGGATTTAAATAAGACACTCCAGAGATTTTGCCCTCATTTTGCAAGGACTTTATGATATGAGTTCTAGTTTCCTATAAGCTCAAGTCCTATAGTTAATTACCCCCCCTAATAACGAGAGAGAACTTTCAATTAAGGCTAGTCGTCAAATAGATATGTAGATATAAGTGGTAACTAGTGTATAGTAGCAACATGA